>JAMXBD010003532.1:0-115429 GCA_024138025.1 Combretum micranthum
TTTAAAGATCTAAATCTATCTTAAATTCGTGGTAAAATCGGATTAAAGGAAATTTCGACTTAAAATGGCCATAACTTGCTCATTCTAACTCAGAATTTCACATATTATATACCATTTTCTACCTACTTGAAAAGATCTATCTATTTCTAAAACTATTTTCATCAAACTAAGTCATTTGAGCTCCAAAATAGTGATAACCAAATTCACCAAGAATTTTCACAAAACTTGTATTCCTTCTTTTTACAAAAGCTCATATCAAATAGATAAATATTATAATAGTTTGTAAAACCTTTGAAATGTATATATGTATCCATTGACTCATATCAAATGCATGAAATTTATGAAGTTGTCTCAAACCATGAACTTTTGGTAAAAGTAAAGTCTTCTAAGGATTTTGGAAAAGTGATATTTTTGAAAATTTCCTCTTAACTTGCTAGAAAATATCTCAAGTCATTTTAAATGAGTATTTTTCTTTTCCTTAATTTCATTTCCTTAGACTTTTTAAATTTCTAAAGAATGATTTTTATTTTCTAAGCTTAGTTTCTAATACTTTTTGAAAGTAGTAATAATTCTATATTTTATAGAAATAATTTTCTTATTTCTAAGGATCATTCTATTTTTATGAAAGAAAATTTCTTGGTGTTTGTCAAATTAGTATTGATGAAAAGTGGAATTTAGTAAAACTTTTGTTTAATCAAGAATTTCTTTCCATTTCATGACTTGTAAAGTGTATTTATGTTTTGTTTAAAAATTCCCATGTTCTTAAAATTTATAATGAACTCCTCTAAATTTTTAGAAAAATTTTGTTAAGATAAATTCCTAAGTTTTTATAAAAAATTACTTCCTTCAGAACAACTTTTATTTTTAGAGAAGAACTTCTATTTTTAAGGAAACTTTTCCTCCTTTATCTTGTTGAGACAAAATCAATATGTTCATGCATGATCATGAATATGAAACATAAAATTATGAAAAACATAAGAAAGACATAATAATTAAAGAAATAAGCTAGTAAAGAAATATGTCAAGTATTGGAATCTTAGCTTTATCAAGGTATCCCGGAACTAGGAATAGACTAGTCCCAAAAGAAAAAGAAAATTGTTTTGACTTGATGATGACAAGTCTAAGACTAGAAAGACTAATCTTAAAATAACATTGAAAATAAATAAATTGCAAGAACAAGGAGCTTATATGCTCTAAAAGATATATATGGCTACATAGATATATTTATTAATATATATATATATATATATATGAAAGCAACATAAAGGAAAATAGATTCATGAACAAAAACAAAGTATGAACATATTGTGCTTTCTTAAACTTCATGGTTTAGAAAATACACACTAAGCTCATACTAAGTAAATGAACAATTAGAAAGCTAAAACTATCACCTATAGAAGAAATAGAAACTAGAGAAAACTTAAGAGAGTTTATGGAGAGATATTTAGAGAGTAATTTTAATGTATGGAAGGTGTGAAGGAAATGGAAGGAAGAGAGGGTATTTATAGGAAAATGTGGGAGGAAATTTGTGTTAATTAAATAAATGAAAATTGAAACAAATTGAGGAGGAGAGAGGGAGTGGCCGGCGCAAAACAAAAGAGAAAGAGAGGGAGAGAAATTAATTTTTTTGTATTTTTGTTAATGAAAGTAAGATGTGAAGTTATATTGAAAATGAAAATTGTAAGAAAGTAGAGGTATGGTTGTAAAAAAAAAAGTAGAGATAGATACATAGTGTAGAATAGTAATAAATAGTGTAATGTAAAGTAAACATGACAATTTAAGTACCGCTAGTAAGAACATACACGTATGATTGCGAGATCTGATATTTTTAGTTATCGAAAAATTTTGAAACAGATATTTTTGAAAACCTTATATTTTTACGAGTCTAACAGTATATCCGGAATATTTTTACTATTTTAAGCCCCAGGACATGCTTTTCAAAAATTGTGTCCGATCGTGCTTAAAATGAATCGCGGTTTAACTAATCTGATACTTTTGAGATTTCTCATGTTATTACAAATTATTCTACACACTAATCTCTTATTTACTTTCTTAGGGTCGCTTAAACAAGACTGCTGGATTTGACCGGTTAAGTTTGACTAAGGTTTTGTTGACTTAGGATTTTCGGTTGACCTTTAATTAGGCTTTAAGCTTAATTGATCACAAAACTTGGAGGTTTGCACATATAGCACAAGAGAAAAAAGATAAAACAGGTTAAAAGGAACAAAAACCACATAAAGACTATCGGGTAGCTACAATACTACTCTAGATAAGTAACCTCAACTATTTGCTACTCCGCTCATCATTGCTCACCATCCTAAGGAGTTCATACTTAGATCTACTATGATCTGTAACCTATGCTTTGATACCACTTAAGTTGTAACACCCAAAACTAAGAGCATTAATAGCCCACCACATGTCCTTACTAAATATAGACACACTAAGGCTCGGATTCTACTAAACCACAATTAAAACATAGATAACTCCAATGTCTCACATTAATGGAAACTTATATAACATTCATGTCATAAATGTAAACCTCTAAACAACTCATTTGGCATAAACCAAGCACCAGCATAAATCAAAATTAAAAACAGAATACGCAAGGGGTCTCAAAAATTCAAGAATTATAAAAACTATTTAAAACTTCATTAAGTCTCAATTCTAGCTATCTCTAATTCAAATCATTTAATAGTCAGCTAGAGAATTGGCTCCATTATCGTCATCCCCATAGTCCACCTATGCATCATAACTAGACAAATAAAAAACTACTGGATCTTCAGTTGTTCCTAAAAAATAAAAAGGAATGAGTGCAAAGGCCCAATACATCAAACCATGACCATATGCGCATAAACAAACAACATACATATTCGCATGCAATCATAATAATAAATGCATTAACCACATTTTATTATCTTTAGTTAGCCAAAAAACCAACATAGTTTAGAACTATTTGTAACTAGCCCTAAACACAGAGTAACTCATGACTTTATAAAACATAGGTACATATATACTTAAATACTTATATATATACTAATGTTGGATACTCCCCACATACTTTTAGGTAGCATACTCGTATCACTCTTGAACTACCAGAATCATCTCATTGTATAACTCTAACTACACACAGATCATTAGGGTGCCGTCCTAGTAACACTGGTACTCTTGATCCATCAGTCCTAGCCAAACACAAGCAACAATCAATTTAAAGCCGGATATCATTAAGTTCATTTGCAGTCTCTAAGCCTATATTCACAAATAACAATCGAGGTGAGGATGTAACTAATATAACGTTTGGAATGATTAACTTAGCTTTACTTAAGACACCCTATCACAAGCAAATGTTAATTCAAAACTTATTTTCAAAAGAAAAACATTGCTTCTTTGGTTATCTAATCTCCTAAACTATTAAGAACTATAACTATTCTAGGTCCAAATATGCCTCACTACTTGGATTTAGGAGTATTAGATATTAAGCTAAGGATTATGGTGTTTAAGAAGATCAAAACAAGATTTAAAAGAAGGCTACATAATCTCCTTGATGGTCATGCTTGTAATAGCGAGTGTGATAGCCTCAAGGAGGAAATAAAAGATGATACACTCTCATTACAGCCATTATGGGAGGCATGACCTCCATCACGACTGTGATGGGGGTGGTGATGGCCATTATGACCTTCGTCATGGCTATGATCGGCTTGGATTCGCCATAGCCGATGAGATCATGACCCATGTCATAGCCATGACTACTATACGCACCTTTGTTCGATCCAAAACGTTAAAAACTTCAAAGGAAAAAACCCTAACCCTAATTTTACTTCCCTTAAATCATAATTGCAATCATATTCATCCACATTTAAGTGAAATCGGAAGTTACTCTATCATTAAAGCCTTGTAAGCAATTTATTTGGAGTTTTAATCAAGTAGTTTTTCCCCATGTTCATGCAAAGCTATAATTTTTATTTACCCTAATTTCAGAATAAATAAGTTCATCCCCTAATATCTTGCAATTTTTGTAATTCATTGACATGTCTTGGAGAACAAAACATTCATTCCCTTTTACTTTGAGCAGATTAATGATGTAGATAGTCTATAACTGCAAAACTAATCTTCAATCCCATCTCTAAATTACAACTTCAAATATTAAAAATAACCTTAAAAATAGATATATCTTTTCAAGCAGGTAGAAAATAACATCTTGTATGCGAAATTCCGAGTTAAAATGAGCAAGTTATGACTATTTTAAGTTAGAATTTCACATTATCCAATTTTTGACGAATTCATGAAATATAATTAGAAAGTTTGAGTAGAACTTTCATGAAATACTCATTTAGGATATTTCTTTTTTCTAGGTGGTGAGGAATATGAGACTCTCCTTCTTGAGGATTATTACGACTAAGAAGATTACAATATGGATGAGTAAGTTTTCCCTCTTAATTTCATTACCTTGTTTATGCTTGCGGATAGTTGCACTAGACTTATAGGTACAAGATATAATGAATATGAATGGAGTTGTGGGTTTATATGTTTATATTTTTATGTATGTGTGACAATGAATGCTAAGCATATTAGAACCCACAAATGAATGTTTAAGTATATCATTAATATTACATGTTGCTTATGTATGTATGATGTTTATTTGATCGCTTTTACGTATACTTTAATCATACTCGGCTCCGATATAAATTAAATGGACATGTATTGCATCTGTCGAGTTACATATCAAAAGCTGCTACTCCTACATAAAGAATCGGAAGGTCCGAGGCCAAGATAGCCCGCGACCATGCTCATTCTTAGGAAACTAAGGAGTATCAGGGATACATTCTAAGGATGAGTCGAGTCAATTGATCGATAAGAGCAGAATGCTCGGGGACTAGCAGTAGAAGATCGCGAAGGCCTTCAACTACCATTCCCTAACTCTTGATGTGGAGGGATAAATTTGTTATATATATGGTTTCTAGATAACCATATATATTTATGTAATCATGTGTGATTGAGGTCCAAGGAGCATACGCATCATATTTTGAAATCTGTCAAAAAATGAACCAGCATACCTATATGCTGTCTGTAACACACAAAAAATAAGATAAAATGAAGATAAATGGGTTATGATATATATATATATATATATATAAGCTTATATCAAAGCCACAAAACAGGTTAAGTTTGGTTGATTTTGTTTTGGGAAAGAATTGTGAAAATTTGGTACTTCTGCAACTTTCTACAAATGCAACGCCGCCTTTTGAAAGGAGTACACTGCCGACGTGGAGAATGGCGTAGGATGTCCATAGTGACAAATTTTCTTACGCTGGATTCGTACGCCGGAGTATGTGTGTGTGTGTATTTGTCAGCATTGATTTGGATTAGAAGCGTTATTGTCTAACGCCGGAGTTAAATGCCGCCAGCGTAGATATCAGATTTGCCGACGTAGGAGTGAAATTCTATAAATACGGGAGTACAAGCAACAGTTTTTTACAGACGTTTCTTCTTCGCTTTATTTCTTCCTCTGAGCGTCTAGGATCTGTTCTTGATATCGAAGTGCTAAGGCTTCATATTAAGGCGAGTTTGATCAAAGGTGAGTGATCTTAATCCATCTACAACCCGTTTTTCTCGGATTTATGCATGATCTCTTAAGGTTTTGGTTGGTTTTTGCATGAAGATCCTTATGAGGAAACCCTAGCACGTGTTGGGATCCGTGATTAGTGAATGCAAGTTGGGTTTTAGCTATCCAAATCAGTAAGTTTATCTCTTCTATTATGGATTCAAACAAAATATGAGTTAAACAATCCTTATACGTTCTTGTTGATATGCAAATCTAAGGTTTTAGTGAAATATTCGGTATTTGTGGAGTTTTGTGTGGTTCATTATTGTTCTTAAGGATTTTTGTGGAGTTTGATCGGAGTAGACGATGCGGATATCGGAGATTCCCGTCAGGTTAGAGTTTTTGGATAATTCATGTCTGATAGGATATATTGATAACGTGTTTATTTTTGTTATGGATATATATATGTTGTAACAGGATATTTGGAGTTTATGGAATTGTTATTGGTGTTGATAAAGGAGTTTGTGGAGTTCGAGATTGTCTTTGTTGTTGTTGATATCGGATTTGAGGATTTGAGTTGTATTCCTGAAATTGAGAAAGGTACGATCAATCCCTACTTGTTATTTTTGCTTGTAAGTTTAGTATTGCTTGATTGGTTGTAGGAAAAAAATTTCATAATAAACCTAATACTATTCGGCTTAATAATTATTTGCTTGGTTGTGCTTAGCTTTGACCACTAAAGACCTGACAAACAATAATACTGGTGAGACATCCTAATGATCTTAGTATGAAATTATCCCTAGTGGACTTGTGGTTTGATATGATTCTGGTAGAATTAGGGGAAAACGGGGATGTTTGGTGAGTACCTACTCATCCATATATATATATATATATATATATCTAATTACCTTATTTTCAAAGAGTTGGTTGTTTTTAAGAGGAGTCTGAGTTACTTCGAATTTGGGACTAGAGTATACATAGTTTTGAACTGTGTTGATTTGCTGACTATAAAAAGATAACGAACTGATTGCTTGCATTAGACTAAGTGCATTTGATATATATACTTGTTGCGTGTGCATTTGCATTTGCTATTAAGGATTGGAGTTATCGTACTAGGCTTCGTGGCTCACTTTTTAAAATTTCAGGTACAGGTGATGAAGACATTGTATATGATCTTTCAATTATGATATGATCTTTGATCAGGAGATGGCGATAGTGGACCTAACTACCTAACTGAGATTTAGATTTGCAATTTATAGGTTCATGGAAGAAGAGAAGTGTTTAGATATATTGAAGACTTGGAAATTATCTATTTATGTTTTTATGTTTCATGTTTTATGTAAAGACTTTAGGAATAGATTGTTGTAGGAAGTTCTAAGTTGTAAAGAAGTTTTTTTTAATCTAAATTGTGGTTTGGTTCAGTTGGCTTGGTATTGCCAACTTGTATCATTGTTTTAAATCAGAAGTTTATTCAGAATCTATGTTCCAGGTTATACAGGTTATGTTGAGTACTTTAACAGATACCTTATGTGGGTTTACAGTTGATATTTGAATTTTTGTGGATATTAGAGCCTTAGCGTGTCCTTTTCAAGGGAGGACATGTGGTGGGTTATAATGCCTTTTTTTATAATGTTACAACTTAATTGGTATCAGAGCTATAGGTTTTCAATCAAATAGATCTAAGTTTTGACTCCTTAGGACTGTAAGATTTGATGGGAGGGGTAAAATAGGTTTGTTGTTTAGTTAAGTTGCTGTTGTCTGATAGATTCTAAGTTTTGATCTTGAGTTAGATATCTTGTCTAATCTTGTGGTGTTTGATTTGTTTTAGAATGCCTCCAAGAAGAAAGAATCCTGAAGAGAATGAGAATGAGTAGCAAGCTCAAAATGAGAATTTACCACCACCACCACCTGTAGGACAGCAGGTTTCAGTTGATGCTGCACAACTTATACAAGCTGTGAATGCTTTGTTGGGAGTGGTTGGACAGCAGCAGCAGGATATGAGGAGGAACATGCATCTAGTCCAAGCGAATGCTGAAGCTTGGAGACAGGAGACACAAAAGCTGAATGGGAATGGAGGTAATGGGGCTAGAGATGTAGATGTTCTTAGCTTGAACAAATTTGTAGACCTGGTGCCTAAGTTTGAGCCAGTACCAGGTAAACCCTTAAGGCACAGTTATGGATAGAGGAAGTCGAGAAGACTTTTTCTGCTCTAGACATTCTAAAGAATAAGAGGGTTAAGTATGCCTCTTATCGATTGACTGATAGAGCAAATAACAAGTGGTTGAGCATGAAAAGACACATGGTAGAGTGGTGACATGGTAGGATTTTCAACAGGCTTTCTTCAGAGAGTCATTTCCAGATAGTGTCAAACAGAGGAGCTCTAGGAGTATTATACTCTATAGTAAGGGAAATTGTCAGTAGAGGAATATGAGGTTGAATTGCAAAGGCTGATGAGGTTTCTACCTGATGTGTTGAAGGAGAGTGAGGAAGCCAAAGTTAACAGGTTCATTATTGGATTAAAGCCTGAGATCCAGTATCAGGTCAATTTGATGGATTTGAGCAACTATTCAACAGTTGTGAATAAGGCCAAGAAAGTGGAACACTGCCTGAACAGGATTAAGAGCAGAGAGCCTCAGCGAAATCAGATCTTCTTGGGCAAGAGACCAGCAGCTAGTGTTTTGGCACAGGATAAAGGGAAGAGGCCTATTACTCAGACTTTTGAATCAGTGGTATAGAATTTTGATAAGAGGTTCCTAGATGCCTTGGGCTACATGTGTAAACCCCGGTATTCCTAGTAACCGAGTAAACTTCGGAAACAGGAAACCAAAACCCTAAACTGGATTAGCTAAGCTTGAGAGAGAAACCTAGGAACCCTGGATCCGGTTTTCCTTCGATTTCAAACTAAGAGAACTTTTGTAAAATAAGTTAATGTGGAATATTGCTCTAAAATATATTTCAAACCTTGAAAAGATCTGATTTCGAAAAATTTTCTATTTTGGGCCTTCTCGAGATCCATTATGGAAAAGCGAGCCCCAAAACTCGAAATTCAAAAAATATTCTGGAAAACTCTTTAGATTCGAAATTTAATAAGGATTTCAAAAATATAAATTTTATAACTTTTCAGTTTATAAAAATTACAACTATAGCCTTTCTATCGTATTTTCTTTACTACCGGTAAAGTAATTATCTTGTTTATTATTTATTACTATTCATAAGTACAACCTACTACACTTACAAGCCACTCCTTACTCTTACGTCCTTACAAACACTCAATTACTTTTCTTTTCCAAGAAAAAATTGTCTCTTAAGAATTATTATAAATTAAGACTTTTTATTACATAAATTACAAAACAAAATAAATTTAAACACTCCTTCTCTCCCCCTCATTGAACCGCTCAACCCCAAACCCACCCCCACCACCCCCCCCCCCCCCCCCCCCCCCCCCCTCCCCTCTCAATTTTGTCCTAAATTGTTTTGTTTTTCTTCTTTATTATAATTAAACAAACCCTAATTTACCTTATTATATATTATCTTTATGCCTTCTTTCTCTTCCATTCACTTTTCACTTTTCAAAAAACTCACAAACTCTCTCTCTTTTTCTTCATTGTGCCATGACCCACTACACACACACACACTCTCACAAGTTTAATTTCTTCTTCATTTCCCTTTCATTTCAAGCCTTAGGTGATGAATCTTTAACTTTTCTACCATTAAATCTTGTAATGACAAGATTATTCATGAGTATTTTAACATTTAAGTCCCCATGAGCACTTGCTAGGGACAAGAAAATACTACTACATGAATATCAAGCCATCACAAGAGTAGATTTTGTGTTTAAATGTGTTTTCTTCTAATGATGTTCATATTCATGAATATAATAGTAGAGTAAAGTAGAGATCTTGCATAAAAATCCATGTTCATGTTTTCAAACTCCATTTCATGTATGATAAGTAGTAGATCTAGCATCTAAATGCTCATATCATACTTGACATTCATGATCTCATGGTTATTTTGTGTTTTAGTGCATTAATGATCATAAAAGCCCTTGTCTTGTGTTTATAAATATGGTAGTTAGTAGATCTTTAGTTAGATGAGACAAGAAACTTAAAAAGGAAATTTTTGTTTGAAATGTTCAAATGAAAATTCGGATGACTTCAAGGCCATGCATTAAAAACGCTTTTATCAACTCTAAAACTTATGTTTTATATGAAAAATGAAGAGTATAGATAATAGATATCATTAAATAATGATTTTTATAAGTTGAAATGAGATTTGCTAAGAAAAATATGCAAAACAAAGAGTAGAAATACGATAGAAAATTTTGAGTTGCTAGTCAACTTAAAAAATTCGTAATTTTGGAGTAATGTCATGAAAACACCTATTTTCCAAATTCAAAATGAAAGTTTTATTTAAGAAATGAAGTCCTTAAGGGATAAGTATAATAGAGCCTTAAATTTTAATGTATTAAGCAATTTTTTCTCAAAGAAATCACTCAAAAACTAATTTTTCAAAATTCGAATTTTGGAATAACCCCTATTTGAAAACATGCTTACAAAGTATAAAATGGGAATTTGCATGTAGAAATGAAGGTCTTAAGTAATAGATAAAATGAAGACTCAATTCTAGCAAAGATAACTAGATTTTCCTAAGAAGTAATTCCCAAAACGAAAGAGATTTAGCAAAGACATGAAACTAGTTTTCTTAAGAATATGTATTCTTGGAGTCTTGCAAAATAAAGAGTTCTAAATTTTCTTTTAGTAAACATCATCAAGATCATGCATACATCAAGCTCAGAACATGCCATTCATGATAGGAAATCATCAATATTTCATGTATGGTTGATATATAGTAGAAACATTTCAAATATTTACAAAACTATTTTTCGGAAATGGTTTTCGTTATTGATCAGAATATTTCATGACCCAAACATTTTCAAAACTTGGAAATAATATTAGAATTAGATAGATCTTTAGAAGTAGATAGAAATTGATATATAATTTGCAAAATTCCGAGTTAAAATGACTAAGTTATGATTGTTTTAAGTCGAGACTTCCGGAAATAATGAGAATTACGAATTTACTAGTTTTGTTAAATAGTTTGGTTTAGTTAAGTGATGAAATACTTATTAGGGTATGTAAACCCCGATTTTTCAAGTAGCCAAGATAACTCAAGAACCGGAAACCAAAACCCTAAACTGGAATAGCTTAAGTCTGGAGTGAGAACTAGGAACCCTAAATCTGACTTTTCCTCGGTTTCCAATTAAGAAACTTTTATAAGAAAATTTAATTTTGAATATAGTTCTTGATTATATTTCAAAACAAGAAAAGAGAAAATTTAAGAAAATTTCAATTCCAGGTCATCCCGAAGCCTATTATAGAAAAGCGTGCCCCGAAACTAAAATTTCAAAAATTTACTTGTGAATACTCATTTGAACCGAAATAAAATAAGGATTTCAAAAATATAAATTTCATAATTTTCCGGCTTATGAAAAACACAGTTATAGCCTTTTTATTCATATTTTCTTACTACCAGCAATTAAATTGTCTTGACTACTATACTTTACTATTCACAAGTACAACCTATTACTACCTATTTGCACACCCTATATTTGCAACACTTACCATCACTCAATCAATCTCTTTTCAAAGACTTTTTGTCTCTTAAATATTATTTCAATTTATGACAAATTGTACTCAATTCCATCAAAACAAGTTAAATCAAAATCAAATCTTCTCCTCCTCCTCATGCATTAGCCGGCGTGAATGCGCCGCTACAACCCCCCCACCCCCGCGCCGCCCCCCCCCCCCCCCCCCCCCCCCCCCCCCCCCCCCCCCCAACAAGCTCCTTGTGCAATTTTTTTTAACTCCTTTTTGTCACATTTAGCCTAATTCCATTTAATATATAAGCTACACTTTCTTTCTCTCACTTCATTCTTTCCTTTTTCAAAACTTCCAAGAGGTAAAAAGCTCTCAACTTCTCTCCCTCTCACCCCTCAATGCCGTGAGCTTTGTAAGCCCACACACACACACAACTTTCTATTTTCTTCCAATAGAAGTTTTAAGTTAAAAAGTCTTGCAGGCAAAATTCGTAATAATGGATAGGTGGTTAGAAAATACTAGTTTTCCAACTTCAAAAATGGTATTTTCTTAAATAAATGAAGTCCTTAGGGTATAGGTAAAGTAAATACTTAAAGTTCTAAGTATAAAATGCATTTTTCTTAAAAGAATCAACTTGAAAATGAAATTTTCTAAATTCGGATTTTTGGAGCTACCCTAGTGTAAGACCCACTTAAAAAGTTACACATGAAGATTTTATTAAGGAAATAAAGGCCTTAAGATATAGTTAATATAAGAGTTAAAATTTCTTTAAAATAAATAGGATTTTCCTAAGAAAAATCCTTAGAAATAGTAGGTGTGACCAAATATAGCAAAGTTGATTTTTAGACAATAGCAAAACATAGTGTCTTAAGACAAAGTTTATTTAAAATTCTTTAAGTCTAAAAATTTATAAGACCTTAGACACTTAAGAGTTCATATCATGACATTCATGATAGGGAAAATCATTTCCATGGCATTTAGTTTCATTTTGTACTTAGGAATCTCAAGTGCATTCATGAAAACCGCATTTTCGGAATCAACATAACCGCTGTACAGATCTGATCCCTCATTTCTGAGGCTTAGATATTTTTAAAACTTGATTTAGTATCCTTGGATGGTAGAATACTCATTAGGGTATTTCTTATGTGATTAGGTGAACCCGTGGATGTTGACTCTTTGCTTCCGGATTATTATTACTAGAAGAAAGGCGAACCTATGGCGGAGTGAGTTTTTCTTCCCGATTCATTTATTGTATGTGCTTGTTAATTAGTGCACTAGAATGTAGGCCAAATGAATGATGGGGAATAATGGGAAATTGTATGTTGATGATGATGTGAGAACTTAAAATAAGAATATCGAAACCGAGTAATAAATTTTGGTTGTGTACTTAGCTATAATGGATTGTTTGAGAAATTGTTTGATCGCCTAAGTAAATTGGCTTAATCAACTACTTGGACTAATGCCAAATTTGACATGTGCATATCATAAGGGGAAGGAGCATTAGCATTTGTAGGTTAATCGTGATCCACAAACGATATCAAATCTGTAGGTTAATCGTGATCCATAAACGATATCGAATAATCGTAGGTTAACCGTGAACCATAAACGGCATAAAATAGTACCGCAGTATTCGTTAATCTGCTAACCCGGGATGGAGGGCGCAAGTCCATCCACATATGATTTCCGGCTGGTCATATGTTTGTTGAACTCATGTGTTTGGTGCATTCACTTGCTTGCTTAATCACTTGGTTGAATTGTTGTGACATGAATGTTATTGTGGAAGATTACACTCACTAAGCTAGTTAGCTTACGTCCCTACAGTCCCTTCCTTTTGCAGCTACCCCATTTGTGGCTTAGGCGGCGTGACCCGGCTGTACAGGTACAGAAGCTAGGAGTTTCCCTAGAAGTTGGAATTTTTGTTTAGACTTCCATAGGAAACTTTTAAGACTTTGGATGACTGTATAAGGCCATTGAATATTCTTTTGCGGGGGAATGCCCCTTAGTAAATGTAATATTTATTTATGTCTCATGAGTTATATCCTACTGCTAATGTATGCCAAGTTAAGCTTTTATCTCCATTTGGACTTGTACTCTATTGTTGTAAAGGTACGCCTTACATCTATATGAGGCTCTCGAAGTACTAAGGCGGTAATTCGGAATCTTATATGGTATGTGGCGGACTGTTACGTTTAGGGTACCCTATGGGGCGTGACAGTTTAAGTTGGTATCAGAGCACTAGGTTATTAAGCATGACAATAGAGTTTAAAACTAAACCTAGAATTAAGCAACTAGGTTAAATTGGAGTTAAAGCTAGGCTAATTAGTAGTTTTCTTGTTGTAGGTTTCTTTGGGTGAAACCCGTGAAAGGGCTAGAAACTTCACAAAAAGCATGAATGAGACTATGGTGGAATATTGGCTAAGATTGAGGGTGTTGTGTGAAGACTTTGCATTAGTGCAACGACCTAGAACTCTAAAGGAAATGTATAACTTGTGGAAAGAAGGTCTAAGATATACAAGATGGACATCAGTAATAGATCAACTAAGATATGATCCGATTAGAAGAAGAAGATGGACCATGATGGAGACTATCTATACCTTGGAAAGGGTAATGGTGGAATATGCTCATGAACCAATGCTGAGAGAAGCCACTTTTATCTTGAAGAATGAAGGGAACCCCACCCACCCAGACTTTAGGATGTGGCATGGTATAGGACCTCTCTATGTGCATGCCCATGATGATCTTTGACCATAGGGAATGGAACCTTGCGGATGCCAGAAATCACATATTATGGCAAGCTAGATATCTTGATCTTATACCATTTTAGGAGGAGCTCCAGCCCCACAAGTAGGAAATGGAGGAGTACATTTGATTAATGCCCCGGTTATTGAAGGAGAAGATGAGAATGAAGGGAATAATGCGGAAGAGGATAATGATATGGATGATTTTGAAGAGGAAGAGGATCCTGAGGAGGACCCGAATTGGCAAGAAGAGGAAATACCTAGATCTCCTACCCCTCCAGCCATAGCTCCAGAACAACCCAACCAGTTACCAGAACAAATTGTATGGGATTTTGATAGGGATCTTGACATACCCGATAGTGGAGAATGGAACCAGAGTTTGACCCCACCATTTGGAAGGATATCTACCCGGTAGGTGAGCGTCCCCCTGAGGTTGATGCCATAGCCCCCGAGCCGGTAGTTTCGGAACCTTTGGAGAGAGTGAATGAAGAGGAGGATATGATGAGTGAATTCCGGGATAGATGGAACAGGATATGGGAGGAAGCTGGAAGAGAAGTGGATAGAGAAATGGGAAATAGGAATGGATCCAATAATGGAGTTGATAGGGAAGAAAGAGATCAAGTGGGAGATCAAGAGATGAGGGAAGAAGAAGAAGGAAGAAGAAGAGCAAGAACCAGTAGCTCGACCCATTAGGAGAAGGAGGTTAACTGTGAGGGCCTATCTAAGTCAGTTCATCCGAAGGGATGATGGAGGATCTTCTAGTCAAGGACGACTCCCTAGCCCCTCACCAGACGACTCCGAGTGAGCCATGGAGGAATAGAGTCGAGTGTCCCATAGAGTCCAATAGTATTTCTTTTTGAATAGTAGGCAATGCGGGATGCCAATTTACCTTCGGATCTCTTTATGGTTTAGTATGTTGTCCTTCCTTTTCTTGTCTTTTTCCTTTCCATGTCTCTAGATGTTGTTAGATAGACGTTATCGGCTTATATCGGAAGGTTAGATTTGTGTTGCCAAATTTTGTGAGCTTGTTTGTAAAACAACTCTTGTACGGCACATCAAATCAATGAAGTATTATGTTGATTCCAAGAATGAAGTTTCACAAGCATTATACTTTTGCATTAGTAGTAGACTACATTCATTTTACTTAATTGCATAAACATATTCCCATTCATATCATCACTTGATTTAGAATTCCTTTGCTTGTTATGATTTCTTTGCTCTAAGAGCCTTTTTGGATGATTTGAAATTTTGATTTCCTTTGGATCTTTTGTGAATTCCATAGTTCTTTAAATTATTCCTAAAATTTTCACGAATTCCTTAATCAAAGTTTTATAAATTGCGAAACTTTAAAGAAGGAATAAAACTTATTAAGACATTATGTAACAGTCGAAACCGAAGAAACCGAAATAGGGAGCAAGAACCACTCCCAAACGAAGCTAGTAGCGCAAACCAACTAGATCATCCCCAAGCCAACCAACCTGAAGCTTTTCAGCTCGATCCCCAAGCAGCAATGATGAATGCAATTGGGCAATTGACAAACATGCTTACTGCATTCATTCAAAACCAAAATCAAAACCAACCCCAGAATCCCGAACCAAGTATAAGGGATTCAGCACCTCTGCCACCACCTCCACCACCCCCCGTATAGGGGAATGCAAGCAGAGATTCCCTTACCACCTGAGGAGCAATCTTACAATGCTCGCCATCCACCCCCTCTACCACAAAGAGGATATCAAAGGAGTTCTCTCCCTGACTTTATAAAGAGCAATCGTTACTTTGAAGGGGCATTTGGAAGGCCCGACGAAGCAGAGGATTGGTTAGCGCAAATTGAGCGCTCCTTTGCAGCTTATGAGACTCCACCATATCTCCGATTGGAGTATGGCACCTACATGCTAGATACGCCAGTATGGTGGGAATCGAAACGAGAAGTTTGGCACCCCCGATTAGTTGGGAGACCTTTCGCAGGGAGTTCCTGGAGAACTATTTTCCTGCCAGCCTCCGAGTGAGATATAGTGCAGATTTCTTGCATGTGAAGCAGAGAGGCAGAACGATTGAGCAGTATGAGACGGAATTCAACCACCTGCTACAGTATGCTCCTGAATCTTACAAAAACAGTGAGGAGCTGCAAAAACAAGTGTTTTTGGAAGGTCTTGATGAAGACCTAAGAGTGAAGATTGAGGAATCAGGTTTGCAAACTTACCTAGAGGTAATTGAGAAAGCCCGGTTGATTGAAGGGGCTAAGAAGAGGAAGCATGTTGAGTCGGACAAGAGAGTGTTCGGAAAAAGGCAATTTGACGCCTCCGGCTCAAGCTATAAAGGGAAAAGATTCAAGCCTTACCATGGGTTTAAGGATAACAATGGTGGAAAGTTCAACCAAACCAAGCCCAATGTTACTTGTTGGAAGTGTAAAGGAAGCCACTACCCAAGACAGTGCCCACAGCTGAAGGGCAAGTGCTTCTTCTGTGGCGAGGCAGGCCATCTAGTCTATGCTTGCCCGAAGAAGATGGCGATAACCTGCTTCCTTTGCAAGGAAAAGGGGCACGTAACCTCCGAGTGCCCTCAACGGAAAAGTGTGGCTACCCGGCCTTATGGAAATCCGGGAAATGATAACACCCTACGATCTGGTAGCAAGGGTGGAAGCCGTGCAGCTTCGGCCATGCATGGGATGTGGTTATACAACTTTGAAGGCCAATGGATCATTGAGGATGATGAGGAGGAAGGCGTGGAGCTGGTCGCACTGGACCAAGGCGATGATGTAGATGGCGGCTTGGTGACAGGTCAGTAACAAGTTCCTTTTAAGATAAAAGTTCTTTGTTTCTTAACATGTTTTAAAAAGAATTAAAACTGTAATAGAGGAAGAGTTGAAATCTGGAAACCTTGGAATAGATAGCTGTTTAGTGATTAGGACCAAGTAGTGATAAATGCTTATGGTAACAGGACGCATAAGAGTGAATGGGAGTGAAGCTTATGTGTTGTTTGACACGGGAGCAACCCACTCCTTTATCACTACCAGCTTGGCTAAGCAGCTTGGACTACCCATAGCCATGACAACCAACAGCTTAAGGATTAAGACACCCACAGGTAGTGTCGTGTCGACCTGAGAGATAATAAGGGATTGTTTGCTAGAAATCCAAGGACATATCTCAGCAAGCGACTTGATAGTATTGGAGATGAGTAAGTATGAAGTTATCCTCGGGATGAATTGGCTAAGAAAGGTTAAAGCCATCGTAGATTGTCAACAAAAGATGATAAGTTTTGACGACCACAGGAAGGAGAGAGTAAACTTCGTCAGAGAAACCACGGTGCAAAGAGATTTCGGTTAAGCTCCTTTGAGCTAATGATGGAAGATGAGGAGATTGTGCCAATGGAAGATGCTTGGGTTAGAGAGGAGAAAGGAGAAAAGAGAGACATACCCGTGGTAAATGAGTTTGAGGATGTATTTCCCGAAGTCTTACCCGGTTTGCCACCAAAAAGAGAGATAGATTTTGAAATCACTCTAGCCCCAGGTACAGAACCGATATCGAAGGCACCATACCGGATGGCCCCGGTGGAATTAAAGGAATTGAAAACCCAATTGCAAGAGCTTTTGGATCAAGGATTCATAAGACCCAGCGTGTCGCCATGGGGCGCACCGGTGTTGTTTGTAAAGAAGAAGGACGGGTCTATGAGGTTATGTATCGATTATCGGGAGTTGAATAAAGTCACAATCAAGAATCGATACCCCTTTCCAAGGATTGATGACCTCATTGACCAGCTTCAAGGGGCGAGTGTGTTCTCACGCATTGATTTGCGCTCGGGTTATCATCAGTTGAGAATAAAGCCGGAAGATGTGCCTAAGACAGCCTTCCGTACGCGGTACGGGCACTATGAGTTCTTGGTGATGTCATTTGGGTTAACCAATGCACCGGCTGCATTTATGGACCTCATGAACCGAGTCTACAAACCACTTTTGGAGAAGTGTGTGATTGTGTTCATAGATGATATTCTGATCTATTCTAAAAAGGGAACAACATGAGGAGCACCTAAGAATGGCGTTACAAACCTTAAGAGAAAATAAGTTGTACGCCAAGCTATCCAAGTGCGATTTTTGGTTGGATAGGATATCTTTTCTTGGACATGTAGTGATGGGAGAAGGAATATCAGTAGACCCTAAAAAGATTAAGGCTGTGGTGGATTGGAAACAACCCGAAACGGTAACTGAAGTGAGAAGCTTCCTAAGTTTGGCCGGTTATTACCGCAAATTTGTAAAGGATTTCTCTAAAATCGCCAAACCTCTGACACAACTGACACAAAAGAATGAGAAGTTTGTGTGGACAGATAAGAGGGAGCAAAGTTTCCAAGAATTGAAACGACGCTTGGTGTCAACTCCAATTTTGGTATTGCCTGACCCGAAAAACCTTACACAGTGCATAGTGACGCCTCCAGGAATGGCCTTGGATGTGTGTTGATGCAAGGAGGGAAAGTCATTGCTTATGCCTCCAGACAATTAAGGCCTCATGAGCAGAATTATCCTACACACGATTTGGAGTTGGCCGTTGTGGTTTTTGCCTTGAAGTTATGGAGACATTATTTGTATGGACAAAGATGAAGTGTACACAGATCATAAGAGTCTCAAATATTTGTTCACACAAAAGGAGTTGAACATGAGGCAGAGACGGTGGTTGGAACTCATAAAGGACTATGACTTGGGAATCAATTACTGCCCAGGAAAGGTAAATGCCGTTGCTAATGCCTTGAGCAGAAAGAGTTACGGAGAAGTGGCAGCCCTAATCACAGAGCAAAAAGAGCTGATAAGGGAATTCGAAAGGTTAAGAATTGAGTTCGTAGGGCAAGATGTCGAAATGGAGATAGCAAATTTGGTTATGGAACCCACCTTGATCGACAGGATTAAGGAAGCTCAAAGATACGATGAAGTGATAAAGAAGATCAAGGAAGAAGTGCTCAAAGGGAAGTATAGTGACTTTACCCTAGATGATGAAGAGGTGGTTAGGATGAAGGGAGATTGTGTGTACCGGAAGATGAAGAACTGAGAAAGGAAATCATGAGCGAAGCTCACAACTCCGGTTACACTGCATCCGGGAGGTACAAAAATGTATCAAGACATAAAAAGCCACTATTGGTGGAATGGTTTGAAGAGGGATGTGGCATTACGTCATGAAGTGCCGTGTGTCAAGTTAAAGTGGAACATCAACGGCCAGGAGGATTATTAAAGCCACTACCTATCCCCGAATGGAAATGGGATCAATCTCAATGGACTTTGTATGTGGATTTGAGAACCTCCACGGGATGTTGCAGTCTGGGTAATAGTGGATCGCTTGACAAAGTCAGCATACTTCCTACCGATCAATATGACCTATTCGCTGGATAAGTTAGCTAAGATCTACATTAAAGAGATTGTGCGACTCCATGGTGTTCCAGCGGGAATAATTTCAAATCGGGATCCAAGGTTCGTATCGAAGTTCTAGAAGAGCTTACAAAAGAGCCTAGGCACCAAGTTGCATTTCAGTACTGCCTACCATCCTCAGACAGATGGACAGTCTGAGCGAACCATTCAGACCTTAGAGGATATGTTAAGAGCTTGCATATTGGAATTTAAAGGAAGTTGGGATAATCACATACCTCTAATTGAGTTTGCCTATAACAATAGCTACCACTCAACCATTCAGATGCCACCCTATGAAGCCTTATATGGACGGCGTTGTAGGTCCCCTCTGTTTTGGGATGATGTGGAAAAGCTTGCTATTGGGCCTGAATTGGTTCAGGAAGCAGCTGATAAGGTCCGGGTTATTCAACAGAAGATGAAAGAAGCTCAAGACAGACAAAAGAGTTGGGCTGATCTGAAAGAAGAGAACTTGAATTCCAAGTAGGCGATCATGTCTATCTAAAATAAACCCATCAAGAGCATAAAGAGGATGCGACTCAAGGGAAATTAAGCCCAAGGTATATTGGACCCTTTGAGATTTTGGAAAGAGTGGGAGATTTGGCCTATCGGCTAGCCTTACCGCCAAGCTTGTCGGGAGTTCATAATGTGTTCCACGTATCAGTGTTAAGGAAGTATGTGCCTGACCCTGAGCGGATAGTGGAGTTGGAACCCATTCGGTTAAAAGAGAATCTCACATATGAAGAGCATCCAGTAAAATCTTGGATAAGAAAACTCAGAAGCTTCGGAATAAAGAGATCCGATATGTCAAAGTATTGTGGAGAAACCACGCTTCTGAGGAAGCAACTTGGGAAGCTGAGGAGGAGATCCGAAGGAAATACCCCGAGTTGTTTGAGGATCAAGGTACGTCAGTTCAGTTTTGAGGACAAAACTCTTTTTAAGGTGGGTAGGTTGTAAACCCCGGTTTTTCAAGTAGCCAAGATAACTCAAGAACCGGAAACCAAAACCCTAAACCGGAATAGCTTAAGTCTGGAGTGAGAACTAGGAACCCTAATTCCGGCTTTTCCTCGGTTTCCAATTAAGAAACTTTTATAAGAAAATTTAATTTTGAATATAGTTCTTGATTATATTTCAAACCAAGAAAAGATCAGATTTTAAGAAAATTTCAATTCCGGGTCATCCCGAGACCCATTATAGAAAAGCGTGCCCCGGAACTAGAATTTCAAAAATTTACTTATGAATACTCATTTGAACCGAAATAAAATAAGGATTTCAAAAATATAGATTTCATAATTTTCCGGCTTATGAAAAATACAGTTATAGCCTTTTTATTCGTATTTTCTTACTACCGGTAATTAAATTGTCTTGACTACTATTCTTACTATTCACAAGTACAACCTATTACTACCTATTTGTACACCCTATATTTGCAACACTTACCATCACTCAATCACTCCTTTTCAAAGATTTTTGTCTCTTAAAAATCAATACAATTTATGACAAATTGTACACAATCAATCAAGACAAATCAATCAAAGAAAATCAAATTTTCCCCCCCCTCATGCATTGGCCGGCGTGAATGCCCCCCCCCCCCCCCCCCCCCCCCCCCCCCAACAAGCTCCTTGTGCAAATTTTTCAACTCCTTTATTTACATTTAACTTAATTCCATTTAATATATAAACTACACTTTCTTTCTCTCACTTCATTCTTTCCTTTTTCCAAACTTCCAAGAGGTAAAAAGCTCTCAAATTTCCTCCCTCACACACTCCTTTGCCGTGAGCTTTGGTGCCCACCCACCCCACACACACAACTTTCTTTTTCTTCTATTATCTCCTATTTTACTCTAAGTAAATGAGCTTTTACTCCTTCTACTCATAGATCCTTGTAATGGCAAGGATATTCTTTGATATTCCAACTTAATGTCCCCATGATCTCTTGGTAGGGACAAGGAAATATCAAAAACAAGAATACCAAACCATCACTAGCAGATCTTGTATTTCAAGGAGCTTTCAAGGCACAAGCTTTATGATTTTTCATCAAAAAGTGTTTTGAACAAAAGATCTTTTATAAAAATGTAGTTTTTATTGTTCAAAACCTATTTAAGCATTTGATATAGTAGATCTACCATTTTATTACTCATATTCATGTAGGCATTTAAGATCTCATCATTATTTTGAGTTTATGTGCATTAATGGTCTTTAATGCTTTTGTCCTTAGTAGATAACCTTTCTAGTATATAGATCTATAGGTAGATGAGTTAAAAAAGTCAAAAAGGAAAACACTTTTCAAGAAATGAACTTGTGTAAATTCGGATGACTTGAGAAACCTAGGTTAAAAACCCTTTTACCAACTTTTAAACATGTGTTTTACAAGAAAAATGAAGCCTATAGGTGATAGATAATTTTTGGTAATATTTTTCATGAGTTTAGATGAGTTTTTACTAAAGAAAATATTTGAAACAAGAGATGAAGTCCAATAGAAGTTTTGAGTTAAAAGTCTTGAAAACCAAATTCGTAATAATGGATAGATGGTTAGAAAACATTATTTTTCTAACTTCAAAAATGGTATTTTCTCAAATAAATGAAGTCCTTAGGGTATGGGTAAAGTAAATACTTAAGGTTCTAAGTATAAAATGCATTTTTCTTAAAAGAATCAACTTGAAAATGAAATTTTCTAAATTCGGATTTTTGGAGATACCCTAGTGTAAGACCCACTTAAAAGTTTACAAATGAAGATTTTATTAAAGAAATAAAGGCCTTATGATATAACTAATATAAGGGTCAAAATTTCTTTAAACAAAGTGGAGTTTTCCTAAAGAAAATCCTTATAATAAGTAAGTGTGACCAAGTGTAGTAAAACTTACTTGTTAAACAATAGCATGAAATGATTTTCTAGGAAAAAGTTTATTTAAATTCTTTAAGTCTAAAAATTTATAAGACCTTAGACACCTAAGAGTTCATATCATGACATTCATAATAGGGAAACTCATTTCCATGGCATTTAGTTTCATTTTATACTTAGGAACCTCAAGTGCATTCATAAAAACCGCATTTTCGAAATCAACATAACCGCTGTACATATCTGATCCCTCATTTCGAGGCTTAGATATTTTCAAAACTTGATTTAAACTTCATATTTAGAAAGCTCTTCCGAAGTAGATAGAAATCGATATAAAATTTGCGAAATTCCGACTTGAAACGACCAAGTTATGGCCATTTTAAATCGGGACTTCGAAAATGACGCGAATTACGATTTCACTAAGTTTTCTTAGAGTTTTAGTATCCTAAGATGGTAGAATACTTATTAGGGTATTTCTTATATGAATAGGTGAACCCGTGGACGTTGACTCTTTGCCTCCGGATTATTATTACTAGAAGAAAGGCGAACCTATGGCGGAGTGAGTTTTTCTTCCCGATTCATTTATTGTATGTGCTTGGTAATTAGTGCACTAGAATGCAGGCCAAATGAATGGAATATGAATGATGGGGAATAATGGGAAATTGTATGTTGATGATGAGTGAGAACTTAAAATAAGAATATCGAAACCGGTGATAAATTCTGGTTGTGTAGTTAGTTATGATGGATTGTTTGAGAAATTGTTTGATCGCTTAAATAAAAATGACTTAATCAACTACTCGGACTAATGCCAAATTTGACATATGCATATCACAATAGGAAGGAGCATTAGCATTTGTAGGTTAATCGTGATCCACAAACAATATCAAATCTGTAGGTTAATCGTGATCCATAAACGATATCGAATAATCGTAGGTTAACCGTGAACCATAAACGATATCGAATTATCGTAGGTTAACCGTGAACCATAAACGGCATAAAGATAGTACCGCAATATTCGTTAATCTGTTAACCCGGGATGGAGGGTGCAATTCCATCCACATATGATTTTCGGCTGGTCATATGTATGTTGAACTCATGTGTTTGGTGTATTCACTTGCTTGCTTAATCACTTGGTTGAATTGTTGTGATATGAATGTTATTTTGGAAGATTACACTCACTAAGCTAGTTAGCTTACGTCCCTACAGTCCCTTCCTTTTGCAGCTACCCCATTTGTAGCTTAGGTGGCGTGACTCGGCTGTACAGGTACAAAAGCTAGGAGTTTCCCCTAAGTTGGAATTGTTTGTTTAGACTTCCATAGGAAACTTTTAAGACTTTGGATGACTGTATAAGGCCATTGAATATTCTTTTGCGGGGGAATGCCCTTAGTAAATGTAATATTTATTTATGTCTCATGAGTTATATCCTACTGCTAATGTATGCTAAGTTAAGCTTTTATTTCATTTAGACTTGTATTCTATTATTGTAAAGGTACGCCTTACATCTATATGAGGCTCGAAGTACTAAGGCTGTAATTCGGGAATCTTATATGGTATGTGGCGGACTGTTACGTTTAGGGTACCCTATGGGGCGTGATAGAAAGTTATTGAAAATATAGAACAGATCAAGTTTTTCTTGTTTTACGAGAAGAGGGTGAAGAGACTGAAGACTTGACTGAAGGCTTCTCTGGTGATGATTCCAAATCTATGACATGAGCTCCCTTGTGAATATACTTTGGAAAATGATCTTTAAGGAATAGTTTAATTTCTCCTTGAACATTCTTTGCAGCCTCGATATTTTGATCTATCTTTGAATCAAGATCAGTAAACCGTGATGTGACAGATTCTCCAACTTTCCTCAGTTGATCTATCAAGTGATTAAAATTTGTGACACTATGATCAAGATCCCTTTTGATATTTTCACTAAATTCATCATAAAGAATCCGATAACTTTTGAAATCAGTGGGGAGTTTCTTGGAATCATCTTTGACTTGTTTGATCAAATCAAGGGTAGTCTTTTGTCCCATTCCTTGAAAGGCTTTGAGCTCGTCCTTCACAGTATTATGGATCAGATCTAACTCACCCTTGATAGATTCTTGAATCATATGCTTAAGTTCCTCAAGGTTCAGAGACTTAGTGTCAGACAATGAAGTGCTCCCACTTTCATCTATTTTTCGTTTCTTTGATTGTGCAACATTAATCCATATCAAGCTCTGGATGTTCCTCTAACATTTGAACAGCTGGTGTTGAGGATCCAAAAGGAATTTCTTAACCCTATGTTTCTTATCAATATAATGTGATCCATCATTAGCATACCACAAACAATCTTTCACATAGATTGACATATGATGAAGAACTTCTTTCCCAATTCTTTTCAACTTAACAGGTTCTGTTGAACTAAAAGGTAAACTAATACCTTTAAACTCAAAGAGTTTCATCAACAAGCTTCCAAAAATCATACTTTCTTGATTCTTCCAAATTTGATCTATAATCCGAGAGGGAATATCTAATTTCTTCTTTTTCATCATGGCATATATAATCTGAGCATGATCAATAGACATGGAGGTAAAGCTTCCTTTTCTTGGACATATACACTCGATTATAACTTTGTGTAGTATCCTAGGAAATAACTCAAAGTCTATGATCATTGCCTCCTTGCCATAATCCATCTCTAACCCTCCATTTACAGCAGCAAAAAGTTCATTCCTACTCATATTGACTATCTCAGGGTCATCATTAGCATCATGCATATTAAAGCATTTAATAATGTTTGTCCTAGAAATTGTAATTTCTTGATCACAAACAACAGAATCTAACTCATTATCATTGGTAATCGCTAAATTCCAATAAAATTGCTTCACGCATTCGCCAAAAACCACTAATTGCAAAGAACACAGATTCATGCATCCAATTGGCTCTAGTAACTCATCCCAGTAAAACCCATTACTTGTAAAGTAATTGAAATCGATAAAACTACATCCACAAACCTCATTTTTGCGACTGCTGATAGAACTTTTGCCAGAATTTTTTCCAGAACTTGTGGAGGAGTTTTGGTAATTTCTTGGAGGTAGCCAACTTTGCTCCTAACTCGTGTCCTTAACTTCATCAACCTTTTCTTTGCCCTTGGAAGATGAAGAAAGATCCTTTCTTTTTCCCTTTGACGTTTTTAGGAAACTGGATTGTAACAGTTTTAGGGTCTGAAGGGTTTACTATCGGTGTGTCTTGGTCAAATCGGAAGTTTCGTCATGTATTGTTAATGGTGTGGTTAGGGTTTTGTTTTGAATCCTTTTTGACGAAGACGTTCGGATTTCTTGGGCGCCATTGATGTTTTGAGAGATTTTGCGAAATAGAATAAGAAAGTTGAAAGGATATTTGTTTTGCCAAAAACGAAATGCATGTATCATTTAAAAAATCATTTCGTTTAAAGTTGTAGAGAACCAAGAAAAAGTAGGGGAAAATCTTTAATGTTACGTAAAGGAGGAGATAAAGTACAATTTCCAAAAAAAAAAAAAAATTTCAAAACGGACAACAAATTCCAATTTCATTTCTTATAAATTCAAATTTTAATTTTTCAAGGGGTTTAGTAAAAATGTCTGCCAATTGATTTTTCGATACAAATTCAACATTAATATTTCCATTATTTACGTGATCTCTAATAAAGTGATGTCTGATTTCTATATGCTTTGACCTAGAATGATGCACTGGATTTTTTGTCAAGTTAATTGCACTTGTATTATCACATTTAATAGGTATATTTTTATAATTTAAACCATAATCTTGTATTTTTGTTTAATCCAAAGCATTTGAGCACAATAGTTACCAATGGAAACATATTCTGATTCAGCTGTAGACAAGGCAACAGAATTTTGTTTCTTAGAGGACCAAGAAACTAATTTGTCACCTAAGAATTGACAAGTATGATGTGCTTTTTCTATCAATTTTACAACCAGCATAATCTGCATCTGAGTATCCTATCAAATCAAAATTTGATTTTTAGGGTACCAAATGCCCAATTTTGAAGTGTTTATCAAGTACTTGAAAATTCTTTTTACAGCTGTTAAATGTGTTTCTGTTGGTGCACTTTGAAATCTCGCACACAAACATACACTGAATAATATATCAGGTCTAGATGCAGTCAAGTACAATAAAGAACCAATAAGACTTCTGTATAATTTTTCATTTACCTTCTTTCCATTTAAATCAGAATCTAACCTTGTTGAAGTACTCATGGGTTGCAGCTCTTTACTCCCTTCATATCCAAACTTCTTAAGAATTTGTTTAGTGTATTTTTCTTGATGTATGAAGATTCCTTCTTTAGTTTTTTAATTTGTAGCCAAGAAAGAATGTCAATTCACCCATCATTGACATTTCAAATTCTGCCTGCATTTCCTTAGCAAAATCTTGACAAAATATTTCATTAGTAGAACCAAATATATATCATCTACATATATTTGGACAATCATTGTTGTTGAAGGTTTTTAAAAACAATGTTGTCAATTGTACCTCTTTGAAAACCTTTTGAAATTAAAAACAGACTTAATCTTTCATACCATGCCCTTGGGGCTTGTTTTAAACCATAAAGCTTTATTTAATTTGAAAACATAATCATTTTTAAAAGGATCTTCAAAACCAGGAGGTTGTTCAACATATACCTCTTCTTTAATAAATCCATTTAAAAATGCACTTTTTACATCCATTTGAAAAACTTTAAAGTTTTTGTAACACGCATATGCAAGCATTAGACGTATTGCTTCTAATCTAGCAACAGGTGCATATGTTTCATCAAAGTCAATACCTTCTTCTTGTGAGTAACCCTTAGCTACTAATCTAGCTTTATTTCTATTATTTTACCATTTTCATCCAACTTGTTTTTAAATACCCATTTAGTTCCTATTATTGATTTTCTTTTAGGTCTAGGAACAAGATTCCATACATTATTTCTTTGAAATTGATTTAACTCCTCTTGCATGGCATCAATCCAACTATTATCATTTAGTGCTTCATCAACATTATTAGGTTCAATTTCAGATAACATAGCAAAATGATTTTCAAAATCTTGTAACTTACCTCGTGTTTGAACACCAGTTTGTATATTACCAATTATTTGTTAGAAGGATGAGCAGACTTGTATTTCCAAGCTTTAGAAGTTTCTGGTTCAGATCTTACAACTTCTAAGTACCTTCTGTTTTCTTCTGACTTATTTTCTAGAAGGTTAGATACTCAGATATAGGTTCTGTACTAGCTTCTGTTTTAGGATTGAGATCCTTTTCTTCATCTGACTCATCATCCTTTGTATCTTCAACAAACTTAATATTAATTGATTCCTCAACAATTTTTGAGGATTTGTTATATACACGATAAGCACGACTATTTAAAGAATAACCTAAAAATATTGCTTCTTCAGATCTTTCATCGAACTTACCAAGATTGTGAGCATTCTTTTTCACAAAACATTTAGATCCAAAAACATGAAAATAAGAAACAGTAGGCTTCTTACCTCGAAACAATTCATAAGCGGTCTTTATTCATGGGCCGAATATATACTCGATTGATAATATAGCAAGCTGTAGACACTGCTTCTGCCTAAAAATACTCAGCAACACCACTTTCATTTAACATAGATCTAGTCATTTCTTGTATAGTTCTATTTTTACGTTCTACAACTCCATTTTGTTGAGGTGTATATGAAGCTGAGAAGTTATGAGATATCCCATGTTCTTCACAAAAATTCATAAAATTTGAATTTTGAAACTCTGTTCCATGATCAGTTCGTAGACTAATTATGGAAACTCCTTTTTCATTTTGTATTTGTTTTGCAAATTTTTGAAAAGAATCAAAGGTATCCTTTTTATGTCGTAAGAACATAACCCAAGTATATCTTGAATAGTCATCCACAACAACAAATCCATATTTACATCCACCCATGCTGAGAGTTCTAGTAGGTTCAAAAAGATCAAGATGCAACAACTCAAGAGGTCTTTTAGTTGTTATTGCATTTCTACTTTTATGAGAAACAGATACCATTTTATTTTTTAAACACGTATCACATTTCACATCCTATTTAATATTTATTTTAGGTAAACCTCTTATTATATTATTTTTAGATAATTTTTCTAATTGATTAAAATTAATATATCCTAGACGTTTATGCCAAACAAAGATCTGATCATTCATAGATAACAAGCAACATGCATCTTCCACTTTATCAGGTTTTATCAAATATATATTTTTCTTTCTAAAGCCTTCAAATAATTTTATACCTTTTTCACTAAAGGCAAAGCATTTATCTTTTTCAAAAACTATTTTATATCCTTTATCACATAGCTAACTGATACTTAATAAATTATGTTTCAAGCCTTTTACTAAGTAAACATTTTCTATAGTATGAGGAGGCATACCAACTGTTCCAGTTGCTACAATTTTACCTCTATTGTTATCGCCAAATTTTACATATCCTTTTTCTTCCCATGTAATACTATTGAACAATGAAGCATTTCCAGTCATATGTCGGGAACATCCACTATCAAGATACCATGTTCCTTTGATTTTAGCTTCATGTTCTTGCAAAAACAAAAAGGATTAAACCTTTTTAGGAACCCAAATAAGTTTGGGTCCTTTATAAGACAAGCTCGTTTAATTTCTTTGTTTACTTGTTGAGTATTGAGCTTGTTTCTTTTATAATAACAGTACTTTTCTATGTGACCATGTCTATTACAAAAGAAACATGAATATTTATTATTGTTATTCCAATACCTGTTGTTTACTTGTCTCCAACTGTTTTGTCTTGGATTACTTCTGATATACCTTCTGGTATTGTATTAATAATATCCATAAGAAGGATTTTTTCTTTCTGAGTAACTTCTGATATACCTTCTGGTATTTGAAATATACTTTCCTTTTTCACTATGCACTTTATGTTCATTCTTTTTCACGTCAGATTCAACATTCACAACAGTTTTAGCATTCACATTTGGTTTAGCTTTCATAAACACAGTTTTCTTAGATGCATTTGAACTAGAACCATGTTCATATCCTAAACCATGCTTGTCACAAGATAATCTTTGTGAAGAAATCAACATGTTTAATTTTTTATCACTTTCATTGAATTTGTTGATGGTTTCTTTACCGAATTAGATAACTCATCAATTTTTACTTTCAAAACACCGGTTTCATTTTTTAAAATGCTATTATCTTTTCTTAGCTTTTCATTATCTTGATAAAATTTTTCATTGTCACGTTTTAAGATATCATTTTCATCAACAAGCAAAGCATTGGTTTGTTTCAAAGTGTCTTTTTCATTCTTAAGAGACTTTATTTCATTATCATACTTAGCAAGTTTTGTATCAGCCTTTTTAAGAGCTTTCAAAAGTTTTTCCATTTCAGCAATCATATCATCTTCAATTGATTCATCATCAGTTTCAGAAGTTACCTCAGAGTAGCCATGAGACAAAGGTTTGCTTCTTCTTCATTATCACTTATAGCTTCTGAATCAGCTTCTGACTCATCCAAATCGCTCCAAGTTGCCATCATTGCTCGACTTTTCTTCTTGAATTTTTCAATCTTTTTGATTAAAAGGGTACTCATATTTAATATGTCCCGGTTTTTTACATTCATAACACACAATTTCTTTCTTCTCTTTCTTTTCCTCTTTGTCCTTATAGCTTTTTCCTGCATCAAATTTGTTAGATTATTGAAACTTTTGAACTTTTTACCTTTCTTTTTCTTCAAGAATTTGTTGAATCTCCTTGTAAGCATGTTAATATTTTCATCATCATGTCTCTCTGAATCAGATTCAACGACTCTTTTGGCTTTGAAAGCTATTGCCTTTGAACTATTTTCTGGTTCTTCAGTTGTATCATGATGTGACTCGTATGCCATCAGCTTTTCCCTTAACTGACTAAGTGTCAGCTTATTTAAATCTTGAGCTTCTTCTATAGCTGTCTTTTTGGCATCCCACGATTTTGGCAAAATTCGAAGCATTTTCCTAACAAGATCAGAATCATCTAATTTCTTTCCAAGTGAGGTTAGCTCATTAGTAATAGCAGTGAATCGATTAAAGGCATCTTTAATTTTCTCATCAACTTAATTTTAAATAATTCATATGTTGAAGTAATGCATTGATTTTTGTTTCCTTAATTGTGTCTGTTCCTTCATAAGTTTTTGAAAGAGTATCCCAAATTTCCTTTGCCGATTCACAGGAAGAAATTAGATAAAATTCAGAAGGAGCTATGGTTGTGAGTAAGAGATTCTTAGCCTTATTGTTCTTCTCAATCAACTTTAGCTCTTCATCTGTGAAACTAGCATCATCAGATATTGCTATTGGATTGTCTCCAAATTGGATCACCTGCCAAGAAGCATAATCATTAGCTTTTATATAAGTTGACATTCGCATTTTCCAATAAAGATAATTTGAACCATCAAAATATGGAGCTCTATTGATTGCAATATTGTTCTCAGTCATTTTGTTTGGATCACTCAATTAGATAAAGGAGTCTAGCTCTGATACCAATTGTTGGTCCCGTTAAAATAATCAAGAGGGGGGTGAATTATTATTATATGAAAATTTTCGCCTCTTTTAAATAAAAACAAAATATTGTTGAAAATCGTGAGAACAACAAAAAAATAAAATGCAATATTAAAAGAGCAGAGTTAGAAGATCAGGCAGCAAATTATAGTGGTTCCGCCTTGTGCGTCAGTCCACTCTTCCGTTCCATGCCGGGTCCCAATTGTCTTTACCGGTGGTGTTTTACTATCGAAATTCAAATGAGAGTACAATCAAGCCACCGTCTTGGCAAAGTCTCACTATTGAGTCTCTCTAGCTTAAACTCTAAGCTAATACTCAACTATAGTGATAAATAACTCTCACACACTTCTCAAGAAATAACAAATCTTGAGGATTTATAAATATATATTTCCTCTACAAATTAAGCTCAATAAAAATATAGGAGTAAGCTGCTCTTTGCGAAAGAATAAATTCTTCTTTTATTCAATCCGAATGATTGTTCTTCTCTTCTAATTTTGCTTCTGATTCCTTAAATATACTCTTAACACCAACGGCTATTTCCAGCAAATTTAGAAAACTTCTTCTGTTTTGAAAATTTGGATAAATATGACGTGATCTTCTCTTCCTAATCTGTTGTCCTTTGAATTTGACTTTTAAATGATATATAATATGTTAGTTGCATCGAGATCTTCTCTTGCAATTCTAACTTTGGATAAACTTGAAGAAATCTTGTTATAACCACCAGAATCTTTTCTTCAGATTTGAAACCGATGTTATCATTCTTTACGGAAATTTCTAACATGGAATAAACAAAAATAACAATATCTTTTTTATATATATCTTTGCCGAAACATAATCTTCCAGGTAAATTTTTAAAAATCAAATCTTCCTTATCTGACGTGATAAGCTTCAATGGTTACAAAGATATTCTTGTCACAAACTTCTTGATAGATTTGAATAAACAAACCTGATATGGTAACCTTTATCCAAAAATTAGATTCGATATCCTTAAAAATATGAAGACCTATTCTCTTGTAACAAACTTTATCCTTAATATTTTTACTTGTATAACAAGTCTTATCATAGAAAAACATCATGATAATTTTTGTCATAAAAAATAATTCATGCATTTTGGTAAGAATAATTAAAAAATCAAATTATTTATCTATATAGAAAACTTAAAAACATCTTGATGTGATTTGATCCCCATGATATTAAATTCATCTTTAGTATAATACATCAAGTATATTACCCAGATATACTTGACAGATAAAGCTGGGTCTTGTCAAATATTAAAACAAATTTTTAATCACCTTTTAAAAATCGTATCCAGCTTTAAAGGTTCTGAAACAGCTTCTGTTAACTTTATCTTTCTATTGAAGAAGGTTCTGAAATTGCTTCTGACTAGCTTGATAAGCGTATATGTCTATTAATGTAAATTCTGAAAATGCTTATGACTAGCATATATGAGTTTTACTGAAAGATCTGAAAATGCTTCTGAAGGACTTTCTTTAGATACCAAAGCTTAAACGAACCTTCTGAAATAACTTCTGACTCATACAACTATCAAAGGTTTGAATAAACTTCGGTTAAATCATAAGCTTCTGTTCAATCATACTTAGAAACAATTAATCTTTCTTTTGTTATCATCAAAATATTATTAGAGAACTTAACACCGAACAAAAGTAAAAAGGACTTATTCAAGTCTTAGCTTTTTCTAACCTTTAAGACATATTGTTTTAGAAAAATCATCGTTGAGATAACAACACTAAATTCATGCATACAATATGAGTCTACATATATATATTTAAAGGATTTTTCAACAATACAAATATCTATATTTTGGTATAAGAATTTTTGGATGAAGAAAAGCTTGGAAAAATTGTGTTTTAAGTTGGAATTTCGTAACAGTTCTGTAAGTCACTGTTCCGAGACCTAAATGGCTTCTTTTGATAAAAATAACCTTAGAAATGGATATATCTTTTCGAGTAGGTAGAAAACGGTATATAATATGAAAATCCGAGTTAAAATGAGCAAGTTATGCCATTTTAAGTTGTAATTTCCATTCATGCGAATTTTGACGATTCTAATAAGATAGAATTAGAAAATTTAAGTAGATCTTGGATGAAATACTCATTTTCAGGTATTTCTTTTGTTTAGGTAATGACGACCAAGATCTTCTCTTCCTCGAGGATTACATCGACTGATAGAAGATCGCTATGAATGAGTGAGTTTCTCTTATGTTTTATGTATCCATGCATATGCTTGTAGAATAAAGCACTAGATGTTACGAAAAGATAAAAATTGATATGTATGTGGGTTAGCATGGGAGTTATGTATGTGAATTGCTGTGTGATCAATAAACGATAAGAATATCGGAGCTTGATTTGTTGATTGTTATAATTGTTTCTATATATATATTATATTATACTATGTGTGTACATATTGATTGATCGCCTTAAATGAATTAATGCCAGATTGGAATCCCCATAAACTAAATTGCTCATGCATATCACTTAGAATATCATCTAGCATTTTGCTACTACTCCTCAACGTGAGACTGGAAAGGTAAGCTGCCTAGCTACATCTTGAGGATTTAGGACATTCGGGGAATGTCCGTCTCAAGTTGTAGCCAAGCCAGATCGATCGCTTTAGGTAAGGAAAGCTCGGGAACTAGTAGTGTAGTTCGTTGGAACCTGTAAACCCCTGTTTTCTAAGCCTTAACCTTAAGCCGGAAAGTCTATCGGAGACCTTAAGTCAACGGATCTTGAGTAAAACCCTACAGTTTAGATCCGACAAACCCAAGCTCGTAAATCGAGGAGTCGAAAAATAATTAAAGTGTTTAGAATAGTCCGTAATAAATTTGATTTATTAAAAATATCAGATTGGTTTATTTTCGGCTTATTTCGAACCCGTTTGGATACTGCTTTGGAAAGCGTGTCCCGGGGCGAAAAATTAAAAATATATCTTTAATATTTTTAGACTCATATTTTTATAAGGATTTAAAAAATATCAAGTTTATAATTTTTCGGATTTTAAAAATATCAGTTATAGCTCATATAAGCTTATTTTATTCTTACCGGTAACTTAATTGTTAAATTTTTAAAAATAATTTATTTGATTATTTTATTTAAATCATAAAAATTCTGCCACTTAATTAAAAATATTTTTCTTAATTTATTTTATATATTTTCTTAGTCAAAAAGGCACTTTATCAACCCATACCTTAAGTACACATCCATTATCATTACTACACATTATTATGTTTTCTTTTGCTTTAGTTAGAAATGGAAGCTACAAGTTACACTTTTAGAATTACAAATTTCAACTCAACTAAACCACCTCCCCACACATGGAAATCACGCCAGCCCCCCAGCGCACACACCCCCCCCCCCCCCCTGCAGCTGTCTTGGTTTTTATTTTTTTTATCATTTATTTATCACACTCCACCTCTATTTAAGTATCTCATTCCATCTCTCTTTCGCCTTTACAAACCCTACACTTTTCCTCTCTCTTTTTCCCTTTCTTTTCTCTTCTTCTTGGCTTTGTCTTCTTAAGAAACAAGCTGCCACCATTTCCATCCCATACTCCCACATACTTTCTTGCAAATATTTGAGGTAATCATTCTCTTTTAGCTCTCATAAGATGTTATAGGATGATATTATGGATGTTTCATGCATCAAAGGACATTCCACAAGCTTAAAAAGCTATGGATGATGATGCCAAAAATTGAAACACTCCTCTTGATGATGATCTCTTTTGTTATTAGTATATTTGTTATCTTGAAGGCTTGTTTATCTCCTTATTTTTGTGATAACTTGTACATCTAGAGTTTTACAAAGCTTTAGTTATGTTTATGTGTAGATCTAGAAGTTTAAGGCCTACTACCAAGTGTTTCTTATGTTTTCATGGTTGTATTTTGAGTAGATCTTAGATGTGAGTTTGAATGAAAAAGTAAAATTCGTAACTTGTCAAGGCACGATTTTAAAAACCCCCTTCCAAGTCTTAAAATGAAAGTTTATGTTAAGAAAATGAAGGTTTGATGGATGTATATCATTAAGACTTCATCTTACAAAAATCAAAGTTGATTTTCAAAGTTTATTTTCAAAAACAAAAATTGTATTTTCGGATCAAGACAAAGATCTAAAATAAAAACATGTTTTCCAACTCAAAAAGGAGGATTTTATTCAAGAAATGAAAGGTTCTTAAGATATAATATGTAATGGGTTGTTTTTCATGAGTTTTGATGAATTTTCTCAAGAGATATGTTCAAAATAAATTTATGAAAATTCGGATCTAGACCAAAACCCATTTTTGGAAACCATCATTCAACTTTAAAATGAAGATTTAGACAAAAATATAAAGGGCTCTTGGTATAGATATCTTAAGGAATGAATTTTCATAAGTTTAAATGAGTTTTCCTAAAAAGTATTGCTTAAATCAAGAGCTTTGTAAAAGACAAAATTTAGGTCTTGTTTTCATTGTAAACTTCAAGAGAAAATTCGTAATTAAGGGGAGACCAATTTTGAAAACCTCCTTTTAGATTCCAAAACAAGTATTTTATATTGAAAATGGAATACCTTGATGATAAATAATATAGGAAAATTATTTTCATTGAACTAAGTAAGTTTTAGTAAAGGAATTACTCAAAACGAGACAATGAGTTTCAACTTATAAATTTCGGTTTTATGAAAATGGATTTTTAGAAGTTTCATTTGAACTTTATGTTTGGGATTAGATAAGTGTGTAATCTCTTAATTTTGTTTTGAGAATCTCCTTGCAAGTTTAGGACTAAAATAAGTTAATCTAAGTAGTTAAATAGAGTAGATATGATAATTTTTTACAAAGGTTCAAATCTTGGATTTTCGCAACCCTACTGTACAGTATGTTTCCGACCCTTAAATGACCTTAAATGTTTGAATTAAATTTGGAAATAGATACCTCTTTCGAAGTAGGTAGAAATCGGTATATTATAAGCTTAATTCCGAGTTAAAATGAGTTAGATATGACATTTTTAAGTTAAGAATTCAACCTAGGCGAAAATTGACGAACTTAGTAACTAAAATTGTTAAGTTTAATAGAACTTCATAAGAGATACTCATTGAGGGTATTCTTTGTACTTAGGTGAATTGGAGGACGGGTTACCACTTTCCGAGGACTATTACGACTAGTGGATTTCACTACATGGACATGTGAGTTCATTTCTCAATTAATTATGCTCTTTGGTGTGCTTGTAGTAGTAGTGGCATTAGACTTAAGAAAAGATAAAATTGTGATTGAATGGTGATCTAAACTTGCATGAATGAATGATAAGTATATCGAGGCAAGATTTATTGCAATAACCTTGTATGAGCTAGTATAGATTTGGAGTGTCTGAAATTTGTATGATCACTTTTAAATTATCTAATTAATATGCCATGATTATATGAATAAACTGTACATGCATATCATGTAGTGGGTCACATATCATTGTCGAGTATGCCTTTGGTGGGACAAAGGTGTATTTGGGAGGCAGCGGGTCTTTAATTAATGGGACTAGGGTTGCATGACTTATGGACCACCCCATTCAATTAATAAAACTATGGTTGCATGACTTATGGACCAACATTAAAATTGTGGTTGCATGTCTTATGGACCACCCCACTTAAGATTGGGACTATGGTTGCATATCTTATGGACCAACATTGGAACTGTAGTTGCATGACTTATGAACTACCCCAAACCCCGAGTGGAGGGCGTAAATCCATTCACATATGACTACCGGAAAGTCATATGTCTGCTTGCTCATTTGCTTGTGCATTCATATGGTTGTTTAATTATAACTCGCTTGTATAGATATTTTAGCTTGATCGAGTATGTTACTTGGAAAATGAATCTTACTAAGCAATTAGCTTATATCCCAATAGTTTTTTTTTTTTTTTATTTTTTGTTGCAGTGTCCCTATTTTTGGTTGTTCCGAGAGGACACTTTGTGCAAGTTTATCACATGGGATTAAAGAGCTTTTGAGGAAGTTGGGACCTAGTATAGGCGTAGACTTCTAGGAAAATCTCTTTAATGTAGAATCAGATATATGTAATTGGAACTAAACGATGTAGACTCCTATTATTTTGGCGGGTGTATGCCCTCTTGGTTTTTGTAAAGTTTAACTATTTATCTTGTTGTGATTTATATTCTTAATGCTATGTATGCTTTCTTAAGACTACTCGAATCAAAGTGTGATCCTAAAAGTTGTGTAAGTACACCTTACACTCGATATGTAAACTTATGGGGTGACTAAGGTTGTCATACTTAAGTTTAAATATCGGATGTGGTGGACTGTCGCGTTTAGGGTACCCTTTGGGGCGTGACAACCCCAAAACGCACGCAAACTTTTAAGGAGGTCGTTTGGGGCCAAGTTCAAATCATTCCCTAACCACCGATGGAGGGATAAATCCATCATACATGCGAAACCGGATAGTCGTATGTACTGTTTGATCATATGGTTGTTGGATTTCATATGCTTGTTTAATGAATTTGGTTGAATGCCTGTTATGAGTACTTTTACGTAAGAAATATTTCATTAAGTTAGTTATACTTATTCCCTAATAGACTTTTGATATTGCAGGATCGTTATTTTGCATATGAGACCACCCTGTCCGTCTGGGTAGAGCTTATGCTTTAGGAAGATTTTGAAGGAATTCTATTTTGAAGACTTAGATTAGATTTATTCTAAAATCTCCTAGCTTTAGGTATATGACTTAGTAAGATTATATTATTATGGAGACTTATCAGGGGAATGTCCCGTAGAAGTTGTAGAACCTTATATTTTGATGAAATATATTAAGTGTTATTTTGAATGTTTCGCTGCTAATATCTTAAAATACATAACTCCACCGGTCTTCCTTTGTTGTGAACGTACGCCTTATATCGATATGAAAGCTTTCGAGTGACTTGGGTATTCATTCTTAAGTTTTAATATCGTGTATGATGGGTTGTTACATTTAGGATACCTGTTGGGACGTGACATATGTAAGATGACTTTAAAAGACTATAAATATACTTACAACAATCATAAATAACATGGATATTAAAAAACAAATGTTAGTTCTCTTTTTCAAAGAGACAGAGAGAGAGGAAAGTAGAAACAAAGTTAAATTGTGATAAGAATGACTTAGTGTCGTAATAGCTAATAAGCTTATAAAAAAACTATTACAAAAAAAAAAAAAACTATTTTAATTTCATGTTTTAGTTTACTTGACTCTAATAGATGGAAACGATAAATTCAATTAAAAATATAAGATTTATCAAGTTATATATAGACTTGATTAAAATTGAGAGATTCTAAAAAATATGATTTTATACACGGGTTAACTTGAAAAGGCCTCATAAAACCATAAATTTGTAGAATCGGATAACTAAAATCATGATTTTGACAACTATGACGTTGATGAGAGAATATAATTTGTAAGCATTTCTATAAATAGAGGTCAACAAATGCTTAAACTGACTCAAAAATTGGCACTGATTCATGAGTTCGATCAAGGTAGACCTAAAACCATAATTGGTTAGGCCTAAGCCAATTCTAGGGAACCACTTGTTCCTAGTTCGATTCAAATCCCATGGAATCGACTACATTAAATTTTTTAAAGATAAAATTAAATCATAAAAGTAAATTCAATATTAAAAAAAAATTTAATCTTGAAATAAAAATTAGGCCTAAAAACAATATAGTTTTTAACTTGTTTTCTTGGAATCATTTAAAATTTGCATTTATTTATAGCATGTATCAAGTATATGCAACTTTAGTTATAAAGTTAGCGATATGAGACTACAATATACTCATGACAAACAAGTCCAACAAATATTATAGAGATTATTCTTATTTACCTATTAATTTGAAAATTAAATTTACAAATGCAATTTAGATAAAATTAATTATATAAATACCATCGTTGTATCACATATCTAACATATGTTATTGAAATTTTCTTTGTGTCATATATTAGACATGCGATACACGTATAAATAATATATGTAATTACATATCCAACATGCGATATATACTTGTATCACTCGTGCAAAATGCGATACACGATGAAGTACTTTTCAAGTATATTGCTATATCGCATCTTAGAAATACAATATAACAATGATATTTACGTAATTAATTTTATCTAAATTGTATTTTTGTAAATTTTTTTCCTATGATAGATCCGTGTTTCACCCAATATTCAAAAGATAAAAATAAGTCCTCCATTGTTAAGAATTACGATTTCACTTTCAATAGAAGTTTATATAAATCTAACCAAATATACTTTCAAGTATATTTATTATTTATCTTGCCCTACTTACGAAAAAATTGTTTAAACAATGTCTTTTATTTTTATTTATCTATTTTTCAATTTTCATTTCTTTTTGTCCCATTTCCTCTTTTTTTTTTTTTTTTTTAATTATTATAAAGGACTTGGGCTGCACCTATTTGATCCCTTGGTAGATCAAAGCCTGCCTACACAAGTTAGGTCCTAAATCCACCCCATCGGTCCACATGGTTGGACCCGGCCCGTCCTGTCCTTATCCCTAAGCACAACCTAAAATCCTTCCCCGAGCATAGCAAACGGCAATTCCAATCCCTAGTAGACAAGTCCTTCTCTTTGGCCGCAATCGATACAATTTATGCTTGCATTGTAAACTGAAACGAAATTTGAATTTTTAAAGGGCCGGAGATGGGCAAGGAGCGTCGAAGCATAATGTAGGCGGGTTCTTCAAGGCTCACCACTACCCAACAATGCACATGAGTTAAATCAATGCCGAGCGGTCTCCGGAGAAAAGTTGCTCTAATTTCAATGCCAACCTAATGAATGAAGTCAACTTAGATTTTATACAAAGACCAAGTCGTTTTAAAAAACGAAATGGAAACAAAGGGTATCTTAAGAACATAGTTGTCAAAATCGCGATTTTACCTATACGATTCTACGAGTTTACGATTTTAGGAGGTCATTCCGAGTTGACTCGTGCGTAGAATCTTTTTTTGGTAGAATTTTACAATTTCAACCGAGTCTACATGTAAACTTGATAGAATCTTACGATTTTAATCGAATTTACTGATTCTACCTATATGAGTTAATTAAGCTAAAATATAAAAAATGACTGTATATTTATATGCTCATCAACTATTAAGAATTAAAATGATGTATCTTTCTTATTGTCGTTTTTATTTGGTATCCACACAGTCTCTCTATCTTGTTCCCTCCCTTCCCTGAAAACTCTTGTTCTACATTTATGAAATTCATTCAAGTTAAGTTGTAGCTATAAAGTTGACAAGAAAACTTATTTATTTCATTTATATAATTAAGCATTTAATAAGTTGAAAATTTTGATTATCTACAATTTATCACTTATTTTGAAACAAAGTAATAGAAAATAAATTAATTTTGACTTTATTTGCTCTTTTTTATAGGTGTTATATTATAGACTAAGAGTAATTATGAAAAAGATAACTTAATTTCTTTATTTTTTTTAATTTCTATTATGTGTTTTACATCTTCTATAAGCATTTCTATAATTTTTCAAAGCTATTTTGCAAAGGTTGTAGAAACTTATGTTTCTACGTTTCGATTTTACGTTCCGATTCTACTGACCCCCTAGCGATTCTACATAGAATCACGAGTTTGACAACCTTGCTTAAGAAGCTATAACAAGGGTCGGTAAGGTTAAAATAGAGGGACATCATTACATGATGATGATCCTTTGCGTCCACGACGCTCATGATCTTACTTTACTAATTATTATTTTCTTAGTTTGAACGAAACGCTGACTAATCCACTATGACCTTGTCGTAACTCATGTCTAAGGGAAGTGTCTAACCACTAATATCTAATTAGAGAACTTCGTATAAGTGTTTTAGACCAGCTTGTGAAGTCACCAAGTAAATAAACTTTACATTTGTTTTTTTGCGGTTACCTTTTTCGTTTATTTTCTTAAGGGTGTAAGAGTAAATCAGTATTAGATTAATTACTAAAAATTTTCTTTTTTGAAAGGGTCAAGCTCTCAACCAATATGAAACTTCTTAAAAGTACACTAAGCGTCCAAAAAAACAAGGGATAATTTCACTTTTGCTGAATTCATAATGGTGATTTTTCACTCCATCTATTTCATATCACAAGTGTAAGAGGGGGAAATTGAGTCTCATATATTAAAATGAGAGATGAGCATGCATACCATTTGAATATAGATGCTTTGAAGCTAAAAAATAACTAAAAAAGAGTTTAATAGTATTGTAATCTAGTTCTATTACTATGAATATTTTAAATAGGATATACCGGTTTTGAATCTTGATTGTTATAATTAAAAATAAAAAGCAGGAAGAGGGAAATAAAATATATTACAAACGTACAGTTACAATATTTGTATATTTATTTGCTGACCCTCAAAAGATGGGGCTAGACTTTATCACCTTCCCTAGAAAGCAAAATTGTCTCCATTACTGCAAAATTGTCTCCATTAGTATCACTAAGAAGCTTCCAAAAATAGTCTGCCTAGGTTGTGGGTCATGTATTGGCGATTTTTAAGATCAAGAAATAAATAGCTAAATATTAAAGCCTAAAGCTTTGGGGCGATTTGCAATTTATTTAAAAATGTTACGTTATTTTTATTCATCTAATTAGAATAATCCGTATTCTATTGCCATGAAAATAATAATGTCAGGGGCTGTAAAAAGGTTTTAGATGATCATTATTCTTTTTTTTTTTTGTATTTTACTTAATTAACTAGAATTGTTATCATTTTTTTGTTTGTCAAATTTAATTTGGGATCTGAAATTTGAAGTATTCAATTTAATCTCTTATTAAATTCTTTATCACTATTTTTACTACTTTACTAGCACCATATGTTCTACTTTATGACATGAAAGGGTAACCTATTAGTCATAGATGATGTTAAGGAAAGTGGTGGAAATTTAATGATATGGTGCATCTTCTATGTCAGCAAACAGACTAAATGATGTTAAGAAGATAGTAAAAATAACCATAAAAAGTTTAATTAATTATTAAATTGCCTACTTTAAAGTTTAGATATAAATAGAATTTTTGTGCAAAGTGTAAGTATCAAATTTTAGATTTACTCATAAGAAAATAGAAAGACAAACTTGCCTTAATTCTTTTTATTTAAAATTGCTTGAAGTGTTTTGATAATTGAAATAGAATAGAGGACATGATTGAAGTTTGACACTTACAGTTGTACGAAGTTTAGAAATTATATGAGGTACTCATTTTTTTTATTAAGTATTTGAATTTCATTATTTTATTTGTAGACCATGACTCTATTTTATAATGTTCTCAATTTTAAGACTTTTGATTTTGAGTTTTAAAATGGAATATTAGTTTTATGTGTTGTACATTATATTGAGCAACAAAGAGCAACATTTTGTAATAAGATAAATTACACAAGAATTAACATTTTGAGGTAAATTCAAATAAGGTATTAATGCTTAAATGATTTAAACAAGGAGCAATGTCATATAAAATCGCTAAAAATAAGGTATTAATATTTTCAGTGGTTAAAAAATAATCAATGTTTTAAGTGAGTGATAAATAAATACAAAAAAAAGAACCCTTTCTTTGTAGTAGTTTATATATGTGGCTAGTTTGAATTTGGTAGGGATAGATATAAAAGATCACTACACAAGACTCGTGTGTGTGTTGCACCTGTAAAATAAAACACGATTAATGGTGCATAGGGGCTAGACCAGACATGACCACTCTAGTACTTAAGTTAACAAACATGTTGGTATAAGGGTGTGTATAAGTATGAGAGAGAGAGTCTAGGTAATATTACCTCTCCTATGGAATAGGTAGAGATGCTTATAATGGGGGAGATTCTTAGTAGTTAAGTGTATGTGATATCATAGGCAAGTGGATGATTAATGACAATTGCTATGGATGTGGGATAAGTGCTTGAGTGGAGGAAACGTGCCCAGTGACCCAGTGTTGGTGCCGTCTAGATGCAACAATAGGCAATTGGTTCCCTAAGCTAAAAGGACTGGCGTTTTAATGAGGCTCTAGGTCATGTCAAGATAAGTTAGGCTTAGGCTTAATAGGCCAACTCATGTGACTAATAAGTTGGATTGGACTTGAGAGGCTTGTGATCCATCTTCAATAATATATAATGCTGATTTCTAATTTTAACCACTTAATATGTTAATATCTTATTTATACCACATCATATAAAGTTGATCACATTTTTAACCAATTAAAAAGTTGCTACCTTCTTTGAATTTATGCTTATATATTGATACCTTGTAGTATAATTTACTCTTTGTAATATTGAAGGGCTAGAAGGAAATATGCAAAATTAGTTTGAAAAGTAAGGTGAACATATCTATTGGAAGTTAGTACCCATAATGTTTTTTGCTTTTTATACACATATATGTGATTATTATTATTTTTATATATTTTTAACTTAAAATCTTGCATTGAACTATACTTGCAAAAATAATAGTTCTTAGATGTAATTCTATATGATGAAATGTAATGAAATCAATTAATTGGTTTGAAAATGAATTAATTCAAACCCAATCACTTTTGAAGCAATTCGAGAATAGGGGTATATATTGAATCATTTTAAATATGATTCAATTGACTCATCCCCAAACTAAATTGAACTTAAATATGAATTGCTTTAGTTTCAATAACATCCATTCATTCATAAAAATGTCAATTATAAGATTTTGTTAATTTGAAGATCTACCATATGTAACACTTTTCACAAGTTTAGAAATAAATCATGAAATAGATAGAAATATACAAAAGTGATAGGGGTTTTAAAAAATGAAATTAAGCAAGAAACAGTTTAGGTTCCTATAGATGATTATTTGAGTTATAACAGGTATGTTTATTTATCTTTTTCCTTTTTAGTAGAACTTAAATTGTAGACATTTTAATATTATTTACCATTCATTATTAGTTGTTAAAAAATATTAGATAATGATAATGTAAAAAATTATATCCTACATAGTTATAGTGTAGACTTCAGACTTGGTATAAGATTTGAAAACATTCACACGTGTGCTCAGGGTTTCGAAAAATTAAAATCTATGTTATAACTTTAGTAAACCCTATGAAATATCACTGGATATGCTATAAGTTAAACAAATAGGATTATTCCCTCCCTCACCGTAATGATCTTCTAAATTTTCTGTCGACTGCAAAACGCTACAAGACAAGACATGGTTCCATCTCCAACTAACATTAAATTGTTGGCGCTATCACAACTCACCAAGAAAGCGCTATCGACAACATAAGAAACATAGTAAATCCCGAAACTAACCCTACTCTGTCTTCCTCCTCCATTATTAAACTTATAAAAGAACATGCAGTGAGACCAAACCTTGTATTCCAAGTGATGGTATCATCCAGAAGTCTTCATCACAATGAAACGATGCTGACAAACTTAGTGTCTTATGGCTGACATTCAAATGGAAAGCATGGCTAGGAACAGAGAAGACACTGAAGCAAGACAAAGTAGTTTTCGCATCAAGTGGAAAGGAAGTGAAGGGTTTCGCTGAACTGACCGAAGAAGAGAAGCGTGAGTGTGAAGGTGAAAGCGTGTCAAGCTCTGACTTTTAACATCGGGACACGAGGATCATAGCTCTGAGGAATCATCGTCTTCTTCACCTCATTATTCATGCTGGGGTATGGAGAAAGTTGAAGCAGCGGATATTGAAAAGCTCGGTTTGGCCAAAATGAGGTTGGAGAATCAAGGCTCACCAATGCCAGGTAAAGCAAGGTCTTCCATATATATATATATATATATATATATATATTCCCTCTGTTTTCTTACATGTATTTCAGGTTGAGTTTTTTTATTCCTTTTCGTTGATGGGTTTTCAGAGGCCGAGTTGATGAAGGAAAGGTTGACGAAACTGCTTCTTGGCGAAGATATGTCTGGTTGTGGAAATGGGGTGTCTACAGCATTGGCCATATCAAATGCAATTACTAATTTGTGTGGTGTGTGCGCCCTTCCTTTTTTCTACTATATCTAAGTCCATATGATTGCTTTTGTGTTCCTTCGTTGACGTTTGCTTTTGTTGCTGTATTATGTGGCTGTAGCGACGCTGTTTGGCCAACTATGGCGTTTAGAGCCGCTACCACCTGAGAAGAAAGCAATGTGGAGAAGAGAAATGGAATGGCTTCTCTGTTTAGCGATCACATTGTTGACTTGGTACCTTCATTGCAAACATTTCCAGATGGGACTAAGCTTGAGGTAGGAGTAAAACTCGCAGCTTCCATTATGAAAGAAGAAAACGATAATGTTCAATGATTATTGTTTCTCTTATGATGACTAATTTTAATTTTAGATGGTTTACTTTGACTGGATAATTGAAATGATGCTGCTTCACTGTTTAATGGAAGTTTAACTTACGTTCCATGAAGATGGAAACCGGACACTCGAATACTTTAGATGTAAATCATGGGAAAATCATGAACTGACAAGTTTAACGTTAGGATTAACCATGAAGCTCAGGTCAACATTAACTGAGAACTATCTGAAAAAGAAAATTTGGATTTGACAATACGAGCTGGCAAAATAAAAATCTTTTTAATTCATTGAATTATCGAATGAACTGATATGCTCAAGCTTGATTTCTCGACTTTCTGAACCTCTACTTAGGTCATGACTAGCAGACCACGATCAGATATCTATATTAATCTCCCTGCCCTACGTAAGCTGGACAACATTCTCCTCGTAAGATTCTTGAGCACATGAAACTATGATTTCATTCTAAATTGAAGTATAGAGCTCTAAGTTCACCTTGCCATTACAGGAAACATTAGATAGTTTCAAGGATGCAGAGTTTTGGTATGTTGATCAAGGTATTTTAGCTGTGGACGCTGATGGATCATCATCATTCCGACAATCTCTTCATCGACATGAGGAGAAATGGTGGCTACCAGTTCCTCAAGTTCCTTCTGGTGGCCTGAATGAAGATACTCGAAAAAGGTTACAGAAAAAGCGTGAATGCACTAATCAGATATTGAAAGCTGCTGTAGCAATCAACAGCATAACTTTAACAGAGATAGAAGTACCAGAATCATATAGGGAAGCACTTCCCAAGGTATAATACTGATAGAATTTCACTTTACATGATCCCCAGATGTATGCATTAATTTGTTTGCTGTCACTCCTCAGAATATCCGTGCAACCTTAGGAGATGTAATATATCGCTACATCACCTCAGATCACTTCTATCCTGAATGTCTCCTTGATTGCCTGGATTTGTCTTCTGAACATCAAGCTTTGGAGATTGCCAACCGCATTGAGGCCTCAATCTTTATGTGGCGTCCAAAGAAGATGCAAAACCAACTAAATGGCACAGTAGATCGAATTCCAAATCATCGTGGGAGATGGTCAAGGAACTCGTAGTTGATGGAGACAAAAAGGATTTATTAGCAGATAGAGCAGAAAGCCTCTTGATGTGCTTAAAGCAGCGGAATCCTGGTCTTCCACAAACGACCTTAGAAATGAGCAAAATCCAGTGCAATAAGGTTGGTAGTTTGCCATTTCGAACTAGAGATACCATCACATTTAATACCTAAATTTTGGCTGATTTTTTGATTAAGTAGTTAAACTTTAAGATTATCAATTCCATTATCTAAATGACTTTTTAGGTAAATGGTATTATTTGTGTTAACTTCATGTAAAGCTATCTGTCTAATTGGCTTTTACGTCAAAATATGGATAACTACATGTTCTAAACAATTATTTCAATGAAATATTCCATTTAAGATGCTTGTAGGTAGTGTCAAGGCATCTCACAGGACAAAATTTACATAGTTGATTATTTATAATTGGCCAAATAATTAAACGTACTAAAAGGAATATCTTCATTAAATTAATTGCTTATAATATTTGCCAATTCATGATTGATCAAAACGCCAATTGGACAGTAAGTTCTGGATGAAATTAACTCAAGCAGTGTTGATAACCTGAAAAATTCAATTGGATATTGAAATAGACAACCTTAAAGCTTAGCTAGTTAATCAAAATATTTGACAGAAATCAGTTAGCAAATGCGAATTAGACCTTTTGAAATATAATTGCATTAGTCCAAAAGCTGTGCTGATTAATTATTTTTACGCTTCTAGGATGTTGGGAAAGCTATTTTGGAAAGTTACTCTAGAGTGTTGGAAAGCCTGGCATTCAATATCATGGCTCGGATTGATGATATACTTTATGTAGATGACCTGGCCAGACATTCAGATGAGTTTTCCTCGAATGCCAGAGTAGGTTTGATCCCTCAAAAGAGTGTTTCCATTCCTTTTGCTGTGCCAACTACTGGAACACCATATAAGACGGGCTTTGCCACGCCATACTTTTCTCCAGCACATGTATTCAGCCCTGGAAAAGGTGGAAGCTCACCTTTTGTAACCAGTGGCAAGATCCCTCGATGTGCACAAGGGGCAAAAAAGGTTTTAACTGATTTTCTCAGCATTAATATGTCAAGGAAGATCTCGGGTAGCTCAGTAGAGGAATTCAGTTCCGTAACAACAAGAAGTGTAGAAGCATCGCCTTCTCCATCTGCAGCTGAATTTTCCAGAACAATGAATGTTTAACACACGCAGCCAGACGGGACAGGATAGTGTTGCTTAAAGATAATAATCCCCGGTATCAAGTTTTACTGGGTAAAAACATTTAGACAGTTCCTAGTAAAGAAATGTCTTGTGTGACCTACGAGTTGGGACTAGGTGCATTTTGTGGGCATCCGCTACTTCTGGTTTGAGGGTTGCCTGTCCCCGATTTGGGATAGAAATGTTGAAGCAAGAAGAAATTCAGTGATTATAATGTATACGTAAAGCCATTAAGAACTTCGTTTGAGGATAGAGGGTTATAAAGTCCAACGAGATTATTACGGCATTATAGCAACAATTGGAGGCATACAAAATATGGTATATAAAATGTATGGAAGTGAATAATTTTTATTTACAATTTTTCAATTTTTATTAATGGTTATAGAAAAAGAAGATGGCTTTAAAAAAATAAAAAAGCAGTGGACTATATAAAAAAAAAGGGCACGTAATGCCCTCGCCTTTTTTTTTTTTTCCATTTTTTTCCTCTTTTGACATGAATTATTTTTCCCCATTTGGGACAAGAGCTTGATAAGGATATAAGATATGATAAATAAAAGAAAATTACTCAAAATTGTTGCTTCTTTGTAGTTGGAATCTCTCTATTGTTGGAGCTTCTATGATCCTATCATTTCAAAATACAAGAGCAATCTTATCCTAATTATAACTATTAAGGGTAAAACACATGTCTACTATCATTAAAAAAAGTTACATAAATACAAATTAGACAAAAAAAATTACTTAAATAGCGTCGCTATATTACATTTTGGGTGTGAGATATATAAATTTACATGTGTATCGTATAACCAAGATGAGATCAACGATCAAGAATAATTTGTGTGTCGCATGTTGGATATGTGATACACATATTGTTTACATGAGTTTCGCATGTCCACTATAAGATACTTAAAAAAAATCAAGATCTCATTTTGGACATGCCACATAATGATACTATTTAGATAATTATTTTTATCTAATTTGTATTTATGTAATTTTTATTTGGCAAGCCGGTAATCATATTGTAAACCCTTAAAATTTTCTGTTAACTTTAAGCTTGATCTTAGAATTAAAAGTCAACTGGAATCCTAAAGGTTAACAAGAGGCTAGTACAAACCTTAGAAATTTAGATCCGGCATTTCCGTTTTCTTTAACCCTAGAAAACGAAGTTGGAATGATTAGTGATAATAGCTCGTAATCGCTTTAGGTTATATAAAAATATTGGATTTGAGAAATTCAAGTGTCCTTCGAACTCAATTGGGATTAGTCCTTGAAAATCGTGTCTTGGAGCCCGGAATAATAAAAATATTCCAATAACACCGATATGACCGATTTAATATAAGGATTTCAAAAATATCAGTTTCGTAATTTTTCGGTAATTAAAAAATCAGATATCGCATTTATATGCATATTTTCTTACTATCGGTACTTAAATTGTCATGTCTACTTTACATTACACTATTTACTACTATTCTACACTATTTATCTATCTCTACTTTTTCTTACAATCTACTCTTACAACCCATACCTCTATTTTCTTATACATTTTCATTTTCAATACAAGTTCACATCTTTCATATCTTACTTTTAATTAACAAAAATACAAAAAAATAAATTTTCACTCCCTCTCTCCCTCAAATTTGCGTCGGCGCCCTTGTCTCTTTCATCTCCAAATTGTTTCATTTTTATTTATTTAATTAACACAAGTTATCTCCCTCATTTTCCTATAAATACCCCCTCTTACTTCTACTTCTTTCACACCTCTCATATGCTAAAGTTACTCTCTCAAATTTCTACAAGAAATCTCTTTCAAGAAGTTCTCTCTAGTTTAGTTCTTTTACGTAATTTTCTTCAAGTCTTCTTTATGTTCATCTACTTAGTATGAGCTTAGTGTGTGTTTTCTAAACCATGAAGGTTAAAGAAAGCACCAATAGGTCCATACTTTGTTTTTGTTCATCATCTAATTTCTTTATGTTGCTTTTATATCTAATATACTATATAGCTATATATATCTTTTAGAGCATATAAGCTCATTTGTTTTGCAATTTATTTACTTTCCTTACAATTTATTTACTTTCATATTATTTTTAAGACTAGTCTTTCTAGTCTTAGACTTGTCTTCATCAAGTCAAAACATTTTCTTTTTCTATTAGGGACTAGTCTTTTCTTAGTCCTGAGATACCTTGATGAAGCTAAGGTTCCAATACTTGATTTATTTCCTTATTAGCTTATTCTTTCAAGTTATTATGTTTATTTATGTTTCCATAGTTTTATGATTCATATTCATGCATGAACATAATGGTTTTTGTCTCAACAAAATAAATGAGGAAATGTTTCCTTGAAAATAAAGATTCTTTTCTAGAAATAAGAAGAAATTTTCTTAAACAAACTTTTCTAAGAAATCTAGAGGAGCTCATAAACATACATAGCAAAGAATTTTTTGAAATAAACAAAAGCTTTACTAAACTTCACTTTTTATCAAGTATTAGAAATTCTTTTCATCAAAATGGAATGATCTCAAGAAATAAAGAAATTATTTCTCTAAACATAGAGTTGTTATTACTTTCAAAAGAAAAGTTGGAAACTAAGCTTAGAAAATAAAATCATTCCTTAGGAATTTAAAAAAAGATTACGAAAATTAAATTTAGGGAAAGAAAGTACTCATTTGAAATAACTTAAGATATTTTCAAAGTAAAATAAAAAGGAATATTTCAAAAGTTCTCACTTTCCAAAAATATTTAAAAGACTTTACTTTTCATGGTTGAGACAACTTTATTAACTTCATACATTCAATATGAGTCACTTAACATATGTTTATACATTTCAAAGGTTTTACAAGCTATTATATTACATATCTCTTCAAAATAAGCTTTGGATAAAAGAAGGAAAACAAGTTTAAAAATTCGTGGTGAATCTGTTCGCTACTTTTTGGAACCCAAATGACTTAGTTTGATGAAAATAAATTTAGAAATAGATAGATCTTTTCGAATATGTAGAAAACAGTATATAATATTCGCAATTCCGAGTTACAGTGACCAAGTTATGACCATTTTAAGATAGAATTTCTCTCTATACGAATTTTAACGATCTATTAACATAGTTCCTTATTAGTACCATAGAATAAAAAAGAAATACTCATTTTGGGTATTCTTCTTGATTAGGTAATCTCGAAGAGGATTGTTCATATCCCGAAGATTACTACGATTAGTGAAAATCCCGAACGACTCATCCATTTCAAGAAAGGTGTCATCATGGCGAGTGAGTTTACTTCCTGTTATTTTTCATACTTATGATTGTGCTTGTAAATTTAGTTGCATTAGAATTTAGGCAAAATCAAATGGAGTTGTATGATAATATTTTGAAAGAATACTAAGTATATCGAAACATGATTTGTTTGTAACAAAGTTGCATGTACATTAATATCTTGAAGTGTTTGAAATTGGTTACTCACTTGAAAGAAGTTAAATATAACTACTAGACTTTAATTAAGAAATTATTCATGCACTTCATATGTTGAGTCATATTCATTCACTACTATACAATTGGTGGGATAAGTGTATAATAGTAGTGGTAGACATAACCGGTATATCATGTAAGTGGCAAGTAGGAGCCAGTAAGAACTACATAAATTGGTGTCTAGTAAGAGCCTGTAATAACTACAAGTTTTTGATGGCGTAGAGGAGCCGGGAAGATCTATAAAAGTGTTTTAAAATTTGTGGCTGTAATTGCCTTGAATACCCAACCTCGAATGAAGGGCGTAATTCATTCAATATTTGATTCCCGGAAAGTCATATGTCTTGTATGCTCACGTGGTTGTTGCATTCCATTTGTTTGATTAATAAATTTGATTGATAATTTACTTTGAGTATGAATTTTTGGGATTTACTCACTAAGCCCATAAGCTTACGTCCCTATAGGTATTTAAATTCTCAGGAAACACCTATTTTTGTACCCGAAGTCTCCTCAAATCTGCGTAAGTTTTCTATTGAAGCTTTTGGAGGAAATCTACTTGAAGATTTATATTAGAATTCCTTTGAAATCTTTAATGTAGTATTTGAATGTTGTAAAGAATATCACAATCTTTGGGATTGACAGGGGTATGCCCCTAAGAAATCATGTAATAGACCTTTGGTTATTAATGCTATAATATATTTTATTTCTGGATTCTTGTATGTTCATTTTTACTTGCTTAAACTATGCTTCCCAAAAGTGTCTCCTATTACAGTACTAAACGCCTTACATGTAATACTAAGGCTTTCGAGTGACTAAGGTAATCATTCTTAAGTCTTGATATTATATGTGGTGAACTGCTATGTTTAGGGTATCCTTCGGGGCGTGACACATATAATTTCCTCAACTATTGATTTTTAAATATCAAATTATAATTATTGAAGTTTTTAGTCAATATTACCCATAACCTATTGCACAAGTTTCTTATTTTCTATTTTCTCTCTCATTTTGTATATACTGTAAACTACATAATTTACAATAACATGTAATATGGAAAACTAGAATTTGAATATTTAACACATTCAAGCAACTCATCCTTATAAGAAATACTTTCATATGATCAATAAAAAATAAAATCTAATTGGTGTCAAATAAGAGATTTCAAATGACAAATAGTAACTTACAATGATTACCCACCCAATTACTAGAGTTGTAAATGTCCTGCTGGTAAGTAATTAATTTCTATACAATATACATACCATATGAGATGGGATAATATATTATTATATAATTTATAATATAAATAATTGAATATTTGTTCATTCTTCATTCGTTTGTTTATTTATATCCTTATTCATTTTGTAACATCAATCATAAAAAAATGTTATAAAGGTTCAAAGGTTCAAATTTTGTATATATACATATCGGGACTGCATCTATTAAAAAATATGTACTCAAACTTTGAATGCTTTATTTTTATATGTTGACATTAGATCTATTAAAGATGTGTAGTTAAAATAAAATGAATAAGACATAAAATAATCATGCTTCTATCCTTACGTGATTTAAAATTTGAGGAAGGGACAATACATTAGGGTTTAATATTAAAAAAAAAAAAATATTGTTACATTAGCCTGTTTTCAACACACAACCATTGCTTTCACCATGAAAAATGGCTTATATCAAAGGCATTTTCATCACGCATACACCATAATCTATATAATGCTATAACTATAAATACTCACACACACCCCATTTGTATGTGTATTTTATATATAATCTCACATATATATTATAATAAGAAGTATTTTTTTCATCATGTATATATATTTATGTTCATCTTATATATATATATATATTATATATATAGTATTTGTGCTTATACATACAGTAGCATTGTAATTATGATTTAATAAATTATATGGGTAAAACACGCGTAATATTATAATGATGATGAGTACTTTTTCGTCATACATATATATATCTTATATATTATTACAACATAAATTATTTATATGTGTACCATAATAAAAATATTCCGATAGCACCGTTAGGATAGAAATAATACAAGGATTTCAAAAATATCAGTTTCGTAATTTTTTGGTGACTAAAAGTAACATATATCATAATTATACACGAATTTTCTTACTACCAGTATTTTACTAGTTACATTTACTTTACATTACACCATTTTTTACTATTATACTATCATTTATCTCTACTTTTTCTAACACCTACTCTTACACTCTATACACGTATTATCTTTACTTTTTATCTTTCCCATAACTTTATATCACATCCACCTTACATATTATTTCTTTTAATACACAAAATTACAAAAAAAAAAAAAAATCTCTCCCTCTCTCTTCTTCAATGGCCGGTGCCTCCCCTTACGCCCTTTCTTCTTTTTTTTTTTTTTTTCAATTTTTCTTTATGTAAATCACTCAAAATTCACTTCTCATTTTCATATAAATACCCTCCCTCCTCTTTCACTTCATTCACTCATTTACTACCCACAAAATTCATAACCAAAACTCTTCAAAATTTTTATCTCAAAACTCTCTCTAAAAACTCTCCCAAAACTCTCCCAAAATACTCTCAAACCTCTTTCTATATACACAAAACCCATTTACACATATTACTCTAAAATCCTTTTTAGGTAAAATCTTCTTTTCACATTTCTTTCTACCATGTCATGTAACTTTACATGACCATGGTGTGAGTTTCTTAAACTTATTGTTATGAAAGCTACATTATATTTATGTATTGTTCTCGTTCATGAAAATCTATTTATCTAATTTTTATGTTGTTATTATGTTTTGCACATATTATTATTGATATTATGTTAACTTCTTATATATATTTAACTAAATATATTTAATGTAATTATACATAATCTTTAGAGCATATAAGCTTACTTGTTATTTATTTAATTTCATGCTTTGTAATTTATTTATTTCATGCTATTTTAAGACTAGTCTTGAGTTGTCCTTATCAAGTCAAAATAACCTTTTATTTCTTTTATTTATTTTTTTGGGACTATTCTATTCTTAGTCCTGGGATACCTTGATAAAGCTAAGGTTCCCAATACTTGATATTTCTATTAACTTGCTTATTATATTACTTATTATGTCTTTATTATGTTTTCATATATTGATGATTTCATATTCATGATCATGCATGAACATATTGATTTTGTCTGAACAAGATAAAGAAGGAAATGTTTTCTTAAATAAAAAGATAGAAGTTGTTTTCTAAAATAAATTTTGTCATGTAAGCAATGATTTGTCATAAAGACTTAGGAATTTATCTTGGCAAATCTTTTTCCAAAATTCTAGAGGAGTTCATCATAAGTTTTTAGTAACCAAAGAACATAGAAATTTTTAGACAATACATAAAGTAGATATATCATACATACACTTTACAAAACCATAAAATGGAAAAGTACATTTTTAAAAATTAAAATTTCAAATTCTTGTTTGACGAAAGTTTTACTAAATTTCATTAAGAAAGTTTAACTAATACTCCAGAATATGAAGGAATAAAATTAGTTTGACAAAACACCAAGAAAGTTTCTTTCATAAGGATAAAATGATCTTACGAATAAAATTAGTAAACATTTTAGGAAATCATCTTACGTAAATGAGATAAACTCTAGGAAAGGTTAAGAAAGTGTAAAGTTTGATAGATCTTAACTACTTTCAAATAGTACTTAGAAATTACCCTCTCAATTTCTAGAAATTAAGCTATAAGAAACTTAGAAAAACAAAAATCATCCTTTTAAAATATGAAAGATTAAGGAAATAGAATTAAAAAGGGAGAAAATACTCACTTAAAATAAGTTAAGAAATTTTCCAACAAGCTAAATGGAAATTTTCAAAGTGTTCCAAAATTTATAGAAAACATTGCTTTTACAAAAATCATGATTAAAACAACTTCATTAAAGTCATGCCTATGATATGAGTCAATATATATAAGTATTCTAAAGGTTTTCTAACTATAATATTTTGCTACAAGTATTTTTTTAGATAAGAAAAAGTTTGCAAAATTAAGTTTTGAAAACTAGAATTTTCATGCTTAATCTGTACTCTACAGTTTCGGGACCCAAATGACTTTTTATTATAAGAATAACCTTAGAAATGAATAGATCTTTTCGAGTAGATAGAAAATGGTATATTTATGTGAAATTCCATGCTAAAATAAGCAAGTTATGACCATTTTAAGTTAGAATTTCCACCTATATGAATTTTACCGCAATTACAAAATTGAGTTAGAAGTTTTGACTAGAAATTTCATGGAATACTCATTTTAGGTATTTCCTTTATTTAGGAATCGAGGTAGAGGACATATACTACCTTGAGGACTACTTCGACTGAGGGAGTATCATCATGGTCGAGTGAGTCTGCTTTCCTTATTTTTCATGCTTATGTTTGTACTTATAAATTTAGTTGCACCAGGCTCAAGGAAAGACAAAATTGAAAATGTATGTATTGATAACATATTGAAAGAATATTAAGTATATCGAGGCACGAAATGCTTGTAATAAATTATATGTTTATTAGCACGTTGAAGTGTCTGAAATTGGTTGATCACTTGCAAGAAATTGAAATATAATGGCTAAGCTCTAAATAAAAGTTGATACATCCACTTCATATGTTGGGTCGCACTGCATTCGCTATTATACAATTGGTGGGACAAGTGTATGATAGTGGTGGTAGGCATAACCAATATATTATATATATAGCGAGTAGGAGCCGGTAAAAGCTACATAAATTGATGGCTAGTAGGAGCTGATAATAATTACATGTTTTTTATGGTGAATAGGAGCCGATAAGATTTATAAAAAAAAAAAAAAAGGTTTTTAAAAGAAGTAATGGCCGTGATGAGCCAGAATACCTAACCTCGAATGAAGGGCGTAATTCATTCAACATATGATTCCCGGAAAATCATATGTCTTGTATGCTCACGTCCTTGTTACATTACAATTGTTGGATTAATAAACTTGGTTGTTATTTTGTTTTAAGTATGATTATTGGGATTATACTCACTAAGCTCGTAAAGCTTATGCCCTTATAGATATTTGTATTCACAAGAACACCTGTTTTTGTACTTGAGGTCTCCTCTTATCCGCGTAAGTTTTCTTTTAGGAGCTTTTGAAGTAATTTAAAATCTCTTGACGTAGTATTTAAATTATTGTAAAGACTATTAGTTATTTTGATCCTTGGAGTTTTAACAAGGGTATGCCCCTAAGAATCATGTAATAGACCTTTAATTATTATTATTATGATCTATTTTTATTTCTAGATTTTTTTATATTCATTATTACTTGCTTAGACCACACTTCCCAAAAGCGTCTTCTATTACCGTGTTAGATGCCTTACATGTAATACCGAGACTTTCACATAACTAGGGTAGTCATTCTTAAGTCTTGATATTATATGTAGCAGACTGCCACGTTTAGGGTACTGTTCGGGGCGTGATAATATGACTTGTAGTACACGATCTAAAATGTTATATAGGTACAATATGCATATGTATCACATATTATGCATATATATGTTAGTATAAATTCTATAAATTATTATATGGAGTATTTGTGCAAATATAAAATGTGATATTCATTATAATGCATGATACCGATCTAATAGATAATTATATATCATATAATATATATACATATATATTCCATTGACAATTAGAATTTACTCTATTCAATTCAAGAGGATTTGTGCTTGTTTTGCCTTTTTATTTGTTGAAATCTTCATGAATCTAACATATATTTGTTAAAATTGTTGTTTTTAGTTCAAATGTGTTAAAGAAAACAATTGATGAAGACTTGATGAAGAAAGAGAACTAAAACAACAAGTTAGGCTATAACAAGGCAATTTGCGATTGTGATTTTATTCCTACGATCTCAAATGGCACCTTCAACCATGCATGTGGATAATTCAAAGAGAAAATTTTGAACAAAAACTATAGACTTAACCATAGGGAAATCCATGCTCGCGATCAGGATGGGATGTTTTTCACAATGGCAACCATGGCGTGAACCATGCTTGTAACTCTACCCATGAATGGACCCCTGACACCCGTTAAAAAGTTGTTTTGTTTATCTTATTTTGAATTTGCTACATCAATATGACACTCACTAAAAACTCCCTAATTTTACACAACCTAACTTTAATAATCTGTAAGAATACAATATAAAGTCTTGAAAACCTTTGAGAAAAGTCGCAAAGATCACTCCCAATTTTTCACAATTTAAGAATATTAAAATGTAAACAATTTAGTTATAAGAAATTCGAATCGTCATTAATGAAAATTTTCCCTAACTCTTTGCAATCAATGAGCAATAATAAATTAAAGAATTAATGAAGTAATTATTAAGGCTCTAATAAATTTGAAAGTAATATCAATCAACTTTGAAAAATAATTAAAAAAACAATAAAATGTGCCTCGAAAATTCTTAAATAAGAATAGCAAAATTAATTACTAAGCAAAACCTTAACTTCAGCAATAAAGATAGATGTATCTTTAGATCATCAAACACATAGAATTAAAATAATATCTAACAAGTAAATTTTCAAAAATCTTCGCAAATAAATATTTTATGAACTTATATTTAAAGATGATCGTAACCCTTTAAAAAAGCTATTCATAAAAGAAGTTAGTCTCTTAAGAAAGTAACTTCTAAAGAAGGAACCTCTTAAAGGAGCTAATAACACCACCTCCTTAAGTAAGTAACACCTCATAGAAGTCACTCAAATCATATAAATGATTTATTACATAAGAAAATATTCAAAACATAAAACAAGTAATTATAAGAAAATATAATTTAGAAGCTAAAAAAATAAATACCCATAAAATATTCTACATTACCGATTTAATCATTTGGTTATTCTAGACACATGGTACATAATAAGTATATGAAAAACTATTACTACAATTTACAATAGTAGTTGTAGCAGTATCAAAGGTATATGTAATTAACAATATACATTTTAGTAAAAAAAAATAAGATTATTTTGTCATATAATAAATAATACCATACTTGATCCACATATTAAAGCCATTTTGATAAGTTAACAATGTTAAATTACTAATAGTATATTTTATTGACTTATAACTATACTATATGATTTATAAATATATTATAACTAATATCATAATATTAGTGAACTATTATAATAAGTACCATTATAATTTAACAATTATGGTAATAATATAGATGTAATCATCATATCAATATAACCTATAATACAACAAGACCCCAAGGCTAACTAGCGAAGAAAGCTAATAATTATTGGTATGAACTACGTATCTAACAAATCATTTGATGTGACAAATACTATATTAAGACAAGTATAATAGCAAACAAATAAACACACAAATCAAGAAAATAGTATGTTATTAATTAAATAATGTAGGCGAAAATCATATAAAAAAATTAATTATAATTTTAAAAAATAAATCAAACACATCGTGAACCCTAGAATTTGCATTGGAACCAAAATTTTAAACTATATTGGATCAGACCCAAACCTTAGAAATCTTAAATTAAATCAAATAAATCATATAACCCTAAGCCTAAAACCCTAAAGATAAACCGTTTAACATAAACATATCACCATCAAAATGATCCAATAGCTTAATCAATCCGAAAATCCTATGCTAAAGAATTCATCAAATTGATCTCTAGGATGCAAATCGAGGCAGTATATGTAAATAATATATAATAATAAAATAATAAGAAATAATTTCCTATAATTGTAAACTCTTAGAATTTTATAGTTATCTCATCGGTAAAACCTTAGGATCGAAAATGGAATCAGAACCCTAAAGTCAAATTAAGTCAACCTTAAACCATAGAAACTCTAGACTCGATCAGACAAGCTTCTAAAACCTTAAAACATGGAATAAATTAGAAAAATGAGATTGCTACATCTCTATAGGGTACCCTAGTAGTATTATGCTCCCTTGCAATAATTTAAAAATTGCATCATTTAATAAGCCAACTAGGACCTTTCAAAAAATTCTGCGAGCATCAAACTAGTAGGACACTCTGTGGCATGAACAATTAAAATAGGACCATGAGGTTATCTCGATAAGAAATTTTGCATACATATAAGTCCCTTACAACACGTTCTTTACATACAACTTAAGGTAAGCTTCCAACCATAACCTTATAAACGTACAACAATGTATACAAGATAACCCTATAAAAAAATGGTACTATCTCATATCTTCAACTCTCGCTAAAGCCCTAGTTTCCCGCTTAGTATATACTACGGTCCTTCACCTCAAGCATGGATCAACTCTATAGATTCCCGAAAATACATAAGGTCTGTAGTAGTGTGAGCACATAATAGCTTAGTGAGATAACATGATCAAACCACACTTCAAACAAAACTCTAGACAAGTTTTAGTTTTAACCATATGTAATGCAACAGTCAACCATGTAATGCAACACTCAACCATATGAAATGCACTGTTTGGATGACTGGAATCCAAACTAATGGAGATTTATGTCCTCTCTTAGGGGTTGAAGGACCAGTCAAGTAGTCCACACCTAGGCGAGCTTGAGAGCTAAAGAAGGAGAAGTTTCCAAGTTTATATAGTATTATATAAATGTACTTATATACATATGTAACATAGTCTCAACTTTACCTTAGAACCTCATAAACTCTATTATGTATCAACACCCTAAAGCCAAATACAACTCGGGCAACGTTCTTTAATGCTACTTAGTTCTCGTAAGACTAACAATCCTATGGTAACCCACCCAAATTCACTGGTGTGACAAGGTACTACCATAGAATTGGAATATCAAAACGTGGCGTGGGTACCATGCTAGTGCAGTATGCTGTAGTGCAATGCATGTCCATTTTAGATTAAGGGTCGGATAAGACTTTGATCAAATTATTAGTGACCATATGATGTTCAAAAAACCATCAATATTCCTTACACGACACTAATAGGAAATTGGTTATCACTTCTAATATTAAAGCTTATTACCCATCAAAACACCATACAATACACATTATTCTTTATCTCATACATAACTAGTTATGCTCATATAGAGACATATGTAGCTACATTACAAGTATAGCAACGTGATAAGATCCAAGTTACTCACATGTGCATCCTACTTAGAAAACATAATAGCTTAAGGGAAACTCCGGGTCTTGATTTATAGTTCCTATAGAGCAATAGACATACATTACTATACATATAGCTAAGAAAGAACTCCTATAAGAACTTACATATCTTAGATACACGTTATAAGCTTCTTATCATACGTGTTCTTATATCTTACTACATAGGTTGGATCAAGGGTAACTTAGGAAGAGTCAGGGGTACATTGTCACTAGAAAACTTAGTTGCGTCTTGGCAAACTGGGATTTGTAAGCATCTAAAAATACTCATAGCTTTGATCAAGGGGTACATCGAGAGTTGACTTTGAGCCACAGCTGAAGCTATACATTAGCATATACCCCTTGGTACTTACTCAAAATTTACTACTGTTCCAACTTGAGGGCAAAACTAGATTTCTATCGCTAACACACTTCAAAACAACAACTAAACTTACTCCATTTCACTACTAACTCCTCCAGAATAGATGCTTGCATCGAAATGCGCATAAAGATAACTTAACACAACAACCTTATACGACTTACTAATCTATTATAGGACTCTTATCTCCTTATTCCTATCTCTAGATCTAGCATAAGAATTTTAGAGTATTTTTATTCCATTCTATTGCGTGTTTTGTTATACTTTGTTTAGCTGAACTAAGTTAGTTTTGTTCATAAGCTTTTATTAGACATTTTACACTCTAAGCCTAAACAAACTCAAAAAGCAAGGTTTTACCTATTTTTAACATTTCTTAGCAAACAAAGCTCATTTTCAATTTTCTAACCCATAACATCTGTTAAAAATGATGCTTCACATGTAAACAGTGAAATGTGCATATGCCTTTGTATATTTACAAAGACATTTTTTTGTAACTTTTGAAAATAAAATAAACGAAGTTACCTATCATACTTTTTTATGTTACTTCACATTCTTCTTTTCAAAACACTAATTGTGGAGCTTGTAAAAACTATCTTGGGGGTGTTTCAAGTTAAGAAAGTGAAGGTTTAAAGAAATGATTTTGTGTGTGTAAAAGAGATTATGTTAAAAAAGTAGATCTTAGAAATATTGTATTTATTTTCTAAAAACAACAATGTTTAGTTGGTGCAAACTTGCAAATCTTCAATTACTTTTCTTTTACGTAAAAGAAAATAAATATGGTTTAATTGGGAATCATCATTTTAACATTTAATGAAAGAAACTTTATTAAAACAAAGTATAATTTTGGAAAAGATTTAATTTATAAGAAATGAAAATCAAAACATTTTCATGTACATAAAACAAACTAAGTATAGTTTTTTTGGTAAATATTAATTAAGGTACCACCAAAACATTTATTATTTTAGAGTATAAAAGAATTGAAAACGAGATTTAAGCTTCAAAACTAGTGAAAACAAATTTTGATTTAATATCTAGTGTCTTGTGTTCTTGTGAATTATTTCTAAACTGTTTTCACTTAACCAAAGCATTTAAGGTTTCAATTCTTTAATTTTAACTCAACTAAGGTATAAATCTTAGGGATTATAGATATAAACTTGCATTATGAACTAAATATATAGTATATGACCTCAAATGATTATATTCACCAAAACTACAATCGTTTTGAGCCTTACAAGATCTGTTTTCGTATCCAGTCATCGACACGCAAAACAAGACTAAATATTTTAACAAACAATTTATACTATAAATATATTAAGATATTCACGAAATATTAGATACAATTTTATTGGCTTATAAAAACATCAGTTTTTGCTTTTATACGTGTATTTTTATCTTTATCAATGATTTAATTGTCTTCTTTACCATTCATTACTATTCATCTCTCTGTCTCTCTCTCTCTTCTCTATATATATATACACCTATTCTTACAATTGTTACACTACCATAACTTTTTTTGTATACATATAATCTATTTTACTTTATACTTTACCTTTCACATAACTTCTTCTTTATTTTCTCTCACTCTCTCTCCCCTTTCTGCCTTGAAAAATGTGCAGCTTTTCCGCTTTTCCTTTTCTTCAATTTCATTTTTTTATTTTCTTTTTATACTTTAATTTATACAATTTTCCTCTATAAATACCACGGCATCTCCCTGTCATTTTCACACTTTTTTCACTATAACAAAACTCTACCACATTTTTCTCTCAACCTCTCTCTCCAAGAATTTTGTCTTGTCATCATCACCCCCCTTCTTTGTAAATTGTTTAGGTAAACACTAAACAACTCTCTTCATATATATTGTGTGTGGCATGAATATGTTTATGTCTTAATATTTTCCACTAAATATCCCCATAATGCATATGCTAAGTAATGAAAATACAAGGAAACACATTAAATTCATGTCATAATATTATGTTTATATTCATAATTTCATGTTGCTAACTTAACTCTCTATATGTTAATATATATATGTAGTACTTATAATTTTTAGAGCCTATTGCTTACTAACATAACTTTATTTATGCACATATTTTATTTTATGTTTCATATTTTTGTAAGACTAGTCAATTTCAAGTCTTGGACTTGTCCATAATTAAGTTCGAAGGAGACTAGAATAATTTAAATTTCGGGAAGCCTTGACATATATCTAAGACTCCCATATTTTTTTTGTTATCTATTTCTATTTTATTTATGAGACTGTAAATATTTCAAATCTGGAGAAGCCTTGATAAAAATCTAAGACTTTTATATTTCACTTTGTTATGCTCATTTTTTTTTCATACTGTGATTGAAATATTTTATATTTCGGGGAGTCTTGATAACAAACTAAGATTTTCATGTTTTTGTTTTAATATCTTTATGTTCTTATTTACCTATTTCTAATTTTTATGTTCTTGGTATAATTCAATGCTATTAATTTTATTTTTATGATTGCTATTTTAAGCTCATGCACATATTTGGTCATAGATGAAATTGTTACTATGCTAAAATAGATTTCCTAAAAAAAAAAAAAAAAGACATGAATGTTGATAATTTTTTATTATGTAAAATACTTTCCAAAAATATTATCTCCAATACTTGAATCCTTTCGTTAAGGATACGAATTTTACCAAAATATAAATGCTGACAATTCTTGGTTACATAAAATTTTCTAGAAATCTTATTTACGATAAATGTACAAACCTTTTTATTTAAAATAAAAATTTAGAACAAGTCATTTACTTAATTTTTCTTATATGGTAAAACTTAAAGGATTTTAAAGATAATACAATTTAGGATAATTCTTCTCTACAAACACATAGAGACTCATGTTTTGGAAAACCATTAGTTAAAAGAAGTTTATTATGAAAATGAAATATTCATGGATTCAAAATAAATATTTTTTGTCAAGTTTCACATTTACAAAAATCTAAGAATTGCAATTTTATTTAAAAACCCGAAAGTAAAATTTCCATAAACTTAACTTTTCAACCTTCCATGAAAAGATTGTTTTAAAAAAAATTCTATTTTGGGACAACATCATTAGGATCATGCATGTGTATAAGTTATTATCACTACTACATGATTTCTAAAGAGGAAATATTTTATACTTACCTTGGAGTGTTCAAATGGAGTAAAACTTTGAAAATTAAAAAGGATTAAACTCTAGAACCTACTGGATGTAGTCTTTTCCATGGGATTCTGAAGCCTGAATGATCTTAAATGTTTAAAATAATCTTAGCAATAGATATAGCATTCAAAGTAGGTAGAAAACAATCACTCATATGTGAAATTCTGATTTAAAATGAACAAGTTATAGCCGTTTTAAATGAAAACTTTTATAATCGAGAATAATGACGCAAATAGAAAAATAGAGTTAGAAATTTGAGCAAAACCTATATGAAATAATCATTCTAGGTATTTCTTTTGCTCACGTAACAATGATTATGGAATTCCTTTTCCAAAGATTATTTCAACTTGGAACTACTTTAAAGGATGAGTGAGTTTTTTTCCTTATGATTTCGTTATTTTATCTATGCTTGTAAAAATAGTGGCACTAGTATGCTAAGAAAAGATAAAAATGGATATGTATAGGGAATTCATGGGTTATGTATGTGATTTTATATTTATGTGATAAAGTGAAAATTAAGCATATTGTGATCTCAAATTGTTTGTTTAAGTGCTTTGATCACTTATATGTATGATTGCTTGACGCTTATTAAATTGTTTGATCTTCCCTTAATGAACCTTAATAAGATTTGGCTTAAGAAAAGAAAAGTTCATGAATTGCATGTCGAGTCACATTTCTTTTTGCCACTACTCCTCTATGTGGGACGGAAATGTAAGATACCAAGCTACTTCATGAGGTACTTAAATGTTCGAGTAATATGTCTTCGTAGGATAGCCATGCTAGATGGATCACTTTGGGTAAAGAAACCTAGGGACTAGTGGTACGGTTGATTGAAACCCTAAGATGTACACACAATTTCAAGGATGTAGATAGACCCATTCAAAGCATTCCTTAACACTTGTCACAAAAGGGGTAAATTTGTTCTATATATGGTTTTCGGATAACTATATATACTTATGTGCTCATTTGTTTATTGAGTAGCATACATATCATATGTTTGAAATTAATATAGCTTGCTTGTTTGGTTGTTATGGTATGATTGTCACACCCCGAAGGGTACCATAAACGTGGCAGCCCGCCACATATAATATCAAGACTCAAGAATGACTACCTTAGTCATGCGAAAGTCTTGGTATTACATGTAAGACGTCTAATACGGTAATAGGAGACGCTTTTGGGAAGTGTGTTATAAGCAAGTAATAATGAACATACAAGAATCTAGAAATAAAATATATCATAATATTAATAATTAAAGGTCTATTACATAATTCTTAGGGGCATACCTGTCACGCCCCAAGAGGTACCCTAAACGTAACAGTCCGCCACACTCAATATTAAAGCTTAAGTATGACAACCTTAGCCACTCCCAAAAGCTTTGATATTAAGTGTAAGGCGTGCTCTCACAATTTTAGAGGACCATACATGGAATTATGAAGCTTTAGAAAATATAATAACATATTAAGAAAAGAGGATTCATAATATTCAATTACTTATAACAAAGATCTTTACAACTTAAGGACATTTCACGTGATCACTAATCTATTACAAGAATATTTGTACATCATTACTAATACTAACTTCATCTAGAATTTCCTTTATCTAAAAAGAAATTACCTGACCGCAGGTTCCACGTGGCCTTAACCATAAATAGGGAAACTGCAAAAGATATCTATGGGGGGATAAGCTAACAGGCTTAGTGAGAATTATTTTCATAAATAACTTCTTGTAACAAAGTTTCAAACAAGTTAATTAAACAAACAAATGGAATGCAACATACACGTGGCCAAACGAGACATATAATTTTCTGGGAACTATATGTTGAATGGATTTGCGCCCTCCATTCGGCGTTTGGTGATACATGACCTCAAAACAAGTAGTTTTAATAAAAAGTTTTATGCTTTCGATCAATATCGCCAAGCACATGAAGTCTACTTGAATTGAGCCTTGCTTTCAGATCTTCTGCCAAGCATTTCCTTTTTTCATAATGCCGCCAAGCAATCGCTTTCGGATCCTCTGCCAAGTGTTGCTTTCGACATGAGCTTACTATCCTTCTCACCCAAGGATAATAACCCAAAATGCAATGTGACTCACTTTGTGGTATGCATGAATCCATTTATTTATAATATCGTAACATTATTATTATCAAGTTTATGGTGATCAAAGCATCTCATACAAAGCAAGTATTTATACTAAAACAACCATTTTAAATTTCGGCCTCGATATTCTTAGGATTCTTTCAAAGAATTATTTACATACATATCCATTTACCTTTTCCTAGCTTCTAATGCAACTAAATTACAAGCACAACAAGTATAGCATTTTAAGGAAATAAACTCACGATGTCATATCAACCATTCCTCTATGCGGATGAGTCGTTCACACACTCGTCTTAATCGAAATAATCTTCGGGATAAAGGTATCCTTCTTCGGAGTCACCTAGCCAAAGAAAATACCCTCAATGAGTTTTTCTTGATGATTTTCTTGAATTTTGACAAGACAATGTCAAAAGAACGTTAAAGTTCGTATAAAAGAAAGTTCCAACTTTAAATGGCCATAACTTGGTCATTTTAACTCGGAATCGCGCATATAATATACCGATTTCTACCTACTCGAAAAGATCTATCCATTTCTGAAATTATTTTTAATAAACAAGGTCATATAGGCTCTGAAAAAATGGCGACAAAATTCACCACGGATTTTCCAATACAAAAACAACTTTGATTCAAGAAATCAAAATTTGTTTGATAATTACTTAGTTATTTATATAGTTGAAAAATTCTCTTTTTATGGTTACTTAGCTCATATTTATTCATGCTCAAGTGTTTATTATCCATTCATGTTGCTCAAATAAAATCATGTCGGTTTTGGAGTTTTAGAAAAATATAGTTTATAAGAATTCATTTTTGTCAATCTCTTGAAATGAATATTTTGCTTCTTTTGTTTTTCCAAAGATGTTTTATGTTGACTTATATATATATGTATATATATATATATTTCCAAGTAGCTTTTTGAAAATAACTTTTCTTCTTTCTAAGTTTTCTATATTAATACTATTTTTTCCTATTTATTTTTCCTATACAAATTTCTTTGTCTTGTTTATTTGTAAAGATCTTTATTTGAAAATTCCTCCTTCTTTCATTAGGTTATCTTTTTCATAAAAAATCATTTTTGTACCAACAATTATTTTCTTTTAGAAAAATGAAGTGGAACATTAAAGGATTTAAGAAGCTTTTCATGACAAAAGTAGTTTCTAAAATTTGTAGTGGGTCCTTTTTGTAACTTGAAAAGAGATGACTTTATTTTTGTTTAAACCATAGATCTCATACTTTACATAAAATTATTTTTTAAGTATCAAAATCTCCTTTTGTCAACTATTTTTAAAACTTGAAATTTTGGACAACAAAATAAATGAACATGAATTATGAGAAAATAATAGCAAAAAAATAGCATAAATAATAAAGTCAAGTATTGGGAGTCTTAGCTTTTTCAAGGCTTCCAGGACTAAGAAGTAGACTAGTCCCAAAATAAAATAAAATGAAAGAAAGAAAAATTTGTTTTGACTTGATGAGGATAAGTCTAAGACTAGAGACTAGTCTTAATTTAACAAGGAATAAATAAATAAATTGCATTGCATAAAATAAATAAATTGCAAGTGAGCTTATATGCTCTAAAGAATATATATATATATATATATAGATAATAATACTTAGATATAGTAACAATAATACGAACAAAGTAATAACATAAACATAAATAGATTTTCATGAACAAGAACAACACATGAACATAATGTAGCTTCCATAACATTTAGTCTTTGGAAACTCACACTATGGTCATGTAAAGTTACATGACATGAGAAGAAAGAAAATAATATGGAATGGTTATCTAAAGAAGACTTTGATATTGTTATGTGGTTATAGGTTTTAGTTGTTGGTAGAAGTTGTTTTGAAATGAATTTGAGAGAGTTTTGAGAGGATATTTTGAGAGAGTTTTGAGAAGATATTTTGAGAGTTTTTGTAAGAATTTGTAGGTAGTAATTATATGAAAGAAGTGAAAGTGAGGGGGTATTTATAGGAAATGTGGAGCGATTTTTGTATGATTAAAATAAATAAAAAATAAAACAAATTGAGGAAGAGAGGGAGAGGATAGGCGCCGACCATAGTGAGGAGAGAGGGAGAGTGTTTTATTTTTTAGTATTTTGTGGATTAAATAAAGTAATAAATAAAGTAGATGTGAAATAAAGTTATGGTAAAGGTAAAATGTAAAGGTTATAGGTTATGGTGTGTGTAAGAGTAGGTGTAAGAAAAAGTAGAGATAAAAGAATAGTGTAGAATAGTAATGAATAGTGTAATATAAAGTAGATATGACTAATAAAGTACCGGTAGTAAAAAAATATGCATATAAATGCGATATTTGTTATTTTTACTTACTGAAAAATTACAAAATTAATATTTTTAAAAACCTTATATTTTTACGAGTCTAACGGTGTATTCGGAATATTTTTACTATTCTAGGGTCCTGGACACATTTTTCAAGAACCATATCCGATTGGGTTCGAGACGATAATTCCGCATTATTCTACATTCTAAACTTCTACTTATCCTCACCGAGTTTCTTATTTGGGAGTGCCGGACTTAAGCTATTACGTCTAACTAGGGTTTTTTGACCTTTAGAACTCCCGTTGACTTCTGGTTTAGGGTTTTGAGGCCAAACTGATTCCAAAAATTTGGGGGTTTACAATACCCCGCTAAATTCCAAGGATCAAAATAGCTAAAAGTCTTTACAATAATTTAAAATATTACATCAAAAGATTTTAAAAGAATTCTAATCTAATCCTTCAAGTAGATTTCCTTCAAAACCTCCCAAAAGAAAACTTACGCAAATAAGAGGAGACTTCGGGTACAAAAACAGATGCTCCTATGAATGTAAATATCTATAGGTGCGTAAGCTTACGGGCTTAGTGAGTATAATCCCAACATTCATAATTGGAACAAAATATCAACCAAGTTTATTAAACAAGCAAATGGGATGCAACAAGCACGTGAGCATACAAGACATATGCTTTTCCGAGAATCATAAGTTGAATGAATTGTGCCCTTCATTCTGAGTTAGGTATTCCGGCCCATTACGGCCACTACTTCTTTTAAAAACCATTTTATAGATCTTACCAACTTTTATACGCCATAAAAAACATATAGTTATTACCAGCTCTTATTAGCCATCGATTTATGTAGTTTTTACTGGCTTCTTTTCGCCACATACATAATATACTGGTTATGCCTACCACTACTATCATACACTTGTCCCACCAATTATATAATAGCGAATGCAATGTGACTCAATATATGAAGTGCATGCATCAACTTTTATTTAAAGCCTGGCCATTATATTTTAATTTCTTACAAGTGATCAACCAATTTTAAACACTTAAACGTGATAATAAGCATACAATTTATTACAAGCGTTTCATGCTTCGATATACTTAATATTCTTTCAACATGTTATCATACATCTTCAATTTTATCTTTCCTTAAGTCTAATGTAACTAAATTTACAAGCACAAATATAAGCATGAAAAATAAGGGGAGTACACTCACTCGACCATGTCGATACTTCTCTCTCATGGATGAGTCGATCGGTCAATCGGTCAATCTACTAATCAAAGTAATCCTTCGGGTATGAATACTCCTCCTCGGGATCACCTCATCAAGAAGAATATCCATAATGAGTATTTCTTGTTGATTCTATTGTAATTATCAAAACTTTGTCATAAGATCATTAGAATTCGTATAGAAGACAATTTCAACTTAAAACGGCCATAACTTGGTCATTTTAATTCGGAATTGCGAATATAATATACCGTTTTCTACCTATTCGAAAATATCTATCCATTTCTAAAACTAATTTTATCAAACTAAGTCATTTGAGCTTCGAAATAGTGGTGATCAGATTCACCACGAATTTTGCAAAACTTAATTTTGTGAACTTTTCTTCATCTTACAAATAATTGTATCAAAGATATAGATACTAATAATGGTTGGAAAGATCTTTAAAATGTATATATATATATATTATATTGACTCATATCAAATGCATGAATTTAATGAAGTTGTCTCAACCATAAATTTTTTAAAAAGCAAAGTCTTCTAAAAATTTGGAAAAACAAAACTTTTGAAAATTTCTACTTAGCTTGTTAGAAAATTTCTTAAGTTATTTTAAATGAGTATTTTCTCCTTCTTAATTCCATTTCCTTAGTCTTTTAAATTTCAAAAGAATGATTTTTGCTTTTCTAAGTTTCTTATAGCTTAATTTATAGGGATTGGGAGGGTAGCTTTTTAAATGCCTTTTGAAAGTAGTTAAAATCCATCAAACTTTATGTTTTCTTAACCTTTCCTAAAGTTTATTTCAAAACAAAAAATGATTTCCTAAGTTGTTCATTAATTTTATTCCCTAATATCATTCTATTCTTATGAAAGAAAATTTCTTGGTGTTTTATCAAACTAGTCTATTCCTTTATATTCCAAAGTATTGGTGGAAAATGAAGTTTAGTAAAACTTTTGTTAAACAAGAATTTTAAATTTTAAAGAATACTTTTCCATTTTATGACTTTATAAAGTGTATGTACGTATTGTTTAAAAATTCTTATTTTTTTTGTTTCTAAAATTTATGATGAACTCCTCTAGATTTTTAGAAAAAATTTGTTAAGATAGATTCCTAGATTTTTATGAAAAATCATTTCCTTCATGACAACATTTATTTTGGAAAAGAACTTCTATTTAAGAAAACCTTTTCTTTTTTATCTTGTTGAGACAAAAATCAATATGTTCATGCATGATCATGAATATGGAATCACGAAATTATGAAAACATAAGAAAGACATAATAAGTAATAAAATAAGCAAGTTAATAGAAATGTCAAGTATTGGGAACTTTAGCTTCATCAAAGTATCCCGGGACTAAGAATATACTAGTCCCAAAAGAAATAAAGAAAAGAGAGAAAAGATTGTTTCAACTTGATGAGGATAAGTCTAAGACTAGAGACTAGTCTTAAAACAACATGAAATAAGTAAATAAATTGCATAACTTGGAAGTAAATAAACAACAATGAGCTTATATGCTCTAAAGATTACATATAAATACATAATTATATTTAGTTAAATATATATAAGAGGTTAATATAATATCAACAATAATATGTGCAAAATATAATAACAATATAAAATTAGAGAAATAGATTTTCATGAACAAGAACAATACATGAACATAGTGTAGCTTCCATAACAACAAGTTTAGGAAACTCATACGATGGTCATGTAAAGTTACATGACATGGTAGAAACAAGTGTGGAAGGAAGAATTTATCTAAAGAGGATTTTGGAGTAATATGTGTATGAGTTTTGTGTATGTAGATGGGGTTTGAGAGTATTTTAGAGAGTTTTGTGTATGTAGAGGGGATTTGAGAGAGTTTTGAGGTGAAATTTTAGAGAGTTTTGGTAGTAAATTTGTGGGTAATTGTGTGAATGAAATGAAAGAGAATGGGGGTATTTATAGGAAAATAAGGATTAAATTCTGAGTGATTTAATTAAAAAAATTGAAAAAAAAATATAAGAGAGAGAGAGAGAGAAAGGGGGCAGGGGGTTGGGGGAGGTGCCAGCCTTGGGTAGAAGAAAGGGTGAGAGATGATATTTTTTTGTATTAAAAGTAATAATATAAGGTAAATGTGATATAAAGTTATGAGAAAGATAAAAAGTAAAGATAATAAGTATATAAGTGTAAGGTAGGTGTTAGAAAAAGTAGAGATAAATGAATAGTATAGAATAGTAATGAATAATGTAATGTAAAGTAGATATGACTAGTAAAATATCGATAGTAAGAAAATACATATATAATTGCGATGTTTGATATTTTTAGTTACCGAAAAATTACGAAACTGATATTTTTGAAATCCTTGTATTAAATTGGTCCTAACGGTGTCATCTGAATATTTTTACTATTTCGAGCTTTGGGATACGCTTTTCGAGACTAATCCCGTGTGGGTTCGAAAGACACTAGAAATTTGCGAATATGATATTTTTACGTTTTCTCATATTATTACGAACTATTATCACTAATTATTTCAACTTCGTTTCCTAGGGCTAAAGAATACGAGAATGCCGATCTAAATTCTAGGGTTTGTACTAGTCTTTTGTTGACCTTTAGGGTTTCCGGTTGACTTTTAATTCTAAGATTAAATTTAAAATTCACCAAAATTTTTGGGGTTTACAATGATTAAAGGAAATATCTCACTTGGTTAGATGTAGTTTACCCCCCAATAGCTTGTTTTTGCAGGAAAAATCAAAAGCTGGGATTAGGATAGGATTCGAGTACAAAGCATACTACAGATCAAGCCAAGATAGTTTGAGGACTTGGAAGCTTATAAACTAGAAATAATCGAGAGAAAAAAAAATTAAAACATGATTTTTCTTTCCTAAACTTCCTCCTCCCTTTAGAAATTCCTAAGTAGCTAGAAGAATGACTCAAGACCATTTTATCTTATCTTTTGGTAGTGTATTCGATTATCTGTGATCCTTATGATTTTTGGAATTATTGGTAATTATCAATATCGAAACTATTTTTCTTAATAAATGAATATATGTATAACATAGTGAGAGAATAATAAATTAAAGTCATATAAAATCTAACTTATAAGGTGATCATCATATTTTGGGTGCACACATGATATGATGATTTTAGTGAAATTCCACTAGGCTCCCCTATTAGGGTCATGACAGTCACTATTTATAGCTTAATATGCAATATGATTGCTTTTAGCATAAATAGATCATAAAAGAATATGTAGCTAGGATAGCTTTTCATTAATTCATGTACATTTTAATAACATTAATTAAAGGAAAAAAAGTTACTAAATCAAATTGTATAATTAATGTACAATAAGATTCAACTGTTTGTGGATAATAATAATTATTGTTTTATGATAAAAGAATTTAATGTTATTAGTTATTGTGAAAGAAAAAGTAAAAAAAAAAAAAAGTTAGTGTAATAAATGCATGTTGAAAAAGTAAAAATAAAGGAACACCAATGGGATTTGAATCCATGACCTCTTGGATGTAAAAGAAGACACTTAACTAGGGATGTAAATGGGCGGGTTTTTATAGGATACCCAACTCGCCAAACCCAATAAATATCCTATAGGGTTTGGGATGGGTTTTGGGATCAATAATAGAACCCTATAAGGTTTTGGGATGGGTTTTGGGATGAGCATAAAACCTATTGGGAAACTCGAACCCGTTAAAATATATAAATATAGATTATGTTTAGCCTTAATCTCTGAAATCAATCAGTTGTGTTCCATTAATTGTAAAGCTATTTTATTTTCTATTAAATCATTTAGTAAAAGTAAAAAACCCTAGGACAGTAAACTAGTACTCTATGGTCTCTATTTCCAGTCTTGGTCTTGGCTCACTCTCCTCAAATTCAAGTCTACTCTCGTTATTGCACTGTTTCATTCAATGATTTTCTTCTCATGAAAATGATTGAGATTTTATAAAGTGGACTGTATGAGTAATGATAAGAGTTTTTTTTTTCTTGGACCATAAAGTGGGAACGGATCGGAAATAGAAAAAGATGAAAAAAAAACATTTATAATGACGTTTTTAAATATTCTATTGTGTAATGATTGTAATTTTAGATCAGCTTTCGAGTTCGGGTTCGAGTACCCTATAGGGTTTGTCTAGCAGGTTTTGGGTTCATGGACAAAAACCCTATAGGGTTTGGGACTGGTTTTAGGAATCCTATTAGGTATCAGGTTCAAGTTCGGGTTTTAGTATATCCATGCCGAACCCATCCCAATTGCATTCCTCCACTTAACCACTACACTACACTTAGTTTTATGTTATTATTCTCTCTTTATATATATGTAACATAAAAACGTTTTGTTTTTTTTAAATTACATTTAAAATTTAATTTTTCCCAGATCTAGATAGGCTGGGGCCCTCATCGAACCCCCATCCCCTCCAACCTTGCATATATATCTTTTGATACTTTGATAATTAACACAAAACATAAAAACTTACAACTTTTAGATATTTTTTGCATCATAACTAATTCTAGTGAGAAACTCATTCTTTGCTAGAGTTTGAAGGTTTTGGATCAATTCAAAAGCCAATTTGAGTTCAATTGCAAGGATCTCTATACTCTATAGGTGTTTCCTATTGTAATTATTTATTATTTTTCTAAATTCATGCTTAACTTGATAAATCCTATAGAAAAATAATTGAATCTTGCTTATATTTTGAGGATCTAAATTTGATTCATGTGATTTCACTTGTGCTTTTATTAAAGTATTGTTGAATTCTTGAAATTAATAGCTTGAGCTGTTTTTTTTTTTTCCTTGGATTTGTATGTGTACATAGTATGTATTCATGTCTAATTTTAATTGAATACATCAAAAGGTTATTCCTTTGAATAGATCTAAGTTATTATTGGAGATTTCTCATAACATCTAGAAATAGAGTGGTGAAATCCTTCTGTCACTTGATTGATTTTCATGAGATGTGATTGTTAATAAAAGGATTCTTGGTCTTAATGCAAATCTAAGTTACTAATGGCTAACAAGAGATTGTGGTTTTTAAACTTAGGTTTAGAAGTTAGTGATCTCAAGAGAGACATTAACATATCTTAGTAAATCCAATAGCTCAAGGTATCCAACAATGATTTTATTATTATTATTCTTTATGAAATCGCATGATAAGGATTTTTGTGAAATAAGATCTAAGATGTCTCTTGTAATATGAATTTTATCTTTTATGCATTGATATGAAATTTGTATATAACTAGTTAGTTTTCTTTTGATCATGTTCATTAGTTAGATAATAAATGAGAGTGAGTACAATAGCTGCTAAATATTCATTAGAATACAGCCTAAATGTTTCTATGATAATTTGCTAGATGCGCTTGCTTGAAGTTATGACAGAAGCTAGTTAGAACTTTTAGCTTTTATAAATTTCTAAAACTCGGTCGGTCACACGACCATCACCATCCATCAAATTATAATATCTAACGTATTGACGCATAATATATATTTATAGCGTTGTAAGCAACATATATCTTATATATTTATCATATGTTATTATAATGAGTTGTTGCTTATCATATATGTGTGTGTATATATATATATATCTCACATGTTATATTGTTATATTGTTTATCAATTTATATTTTCAATATTGATGTGCAATACATATTTATAGTGTAGTATAGTTTATATAGGGACAAGTCTAGAGGGCCAAGGCCTCCATATCTTTTTGGAAATCATGTATGTATAATGTTAGATATAAGATATTTTAAAATTAGTGACAGTAAATACGCGATGGTTGGTGTGCAGTGGTTTAGTTGCGGGTCTCATATCTTAAACATCAGATGTTCGCTCTTTTGAGAATTCATTTTGGTTGGCCTTACAAGCCCTTCATCCTTTTGCTTTGCTTAATCTCCGATTTTTAATTTAATATAATTTATTAAATATCATGAACCATCTTAAATTTCATATTTATAAAGTTCAAAATGTCCCCATAGATTACACTTAAAAGTTTCTTCAAATGCTTATTCTAAATATTTTTACATGCTTTTATGTTAATTAATTATACAATATTAATTGCTTACAAATATATGGTATGAATAAGATGTTTGATTTGTAAATATATGGAATGAGTTAAGGTGTTCGGTTTTCCATTTTACATGGCTATCAAGAATTGAAAAAGATATTGACAAAAGGGCTTAAATGATCCCATTGAAGCACGGCTAAATAATTATACTATGTCTGTCGTAAATTCAAAAAAATATGATGATTATAGTAGGAATTTTTCATGTTCAATTTATTTTTTTATACTTATGTTAGTATATAGTCTTTGATGCAGTTGCAATTTTAAACCCTTTGATCAATTAATAATTTTTTAAGGATATGAAAAAAAACCAATCATTAATAATTTACTAGATATATATTAAATATCATGAACTTATTTAGAGGCAAAAGGCATTACCCCTCAGAAATCTTTATATAGTGCTTGTTAGTAAATATTGTGGTAAATTTATTAGTAACACTTATTATAATTAACTTGATTTTTGAAGTTATTAATCATGAAATGTCTCATATACCCTAAAAGCAATTTCGTGATATAAATTGTGAAGAGATTAATTTATACATATCAATACTTTAAAAAGCCATTTGGTGAACATTTCTTACTTATATAAAGCATTTTATGATATTTCTTATTTTATTTTTACATTATCAATAAACAAAATATCCTGTAAATGTAAATAATCATCATAAAATGTTACATAAATATTACTTATAATATTATATATTTTCTTTATTTAGTTATAATAAATATTCCATAACATGTTTCATAATTATAACAAAAATCGAATGGATAAATCCAACATCGACTTGGAAAGATAAAGGTTGGCCCCCACCCCCAACATAATAATCCTGCATCTCCCTACATATATAGTATATACGTGTATATGTAAGTAACATAGAACCCTATATATATGTGTATATTTGTTTCATTTTATGTTATAAATCATCTACTAGATATATCAAATTATAACTTTTAATATATTAATTTATAATACATATTTATAGTGATGTAACTATGTATTGTATGTATACCTATATATAAGAAATATATACATATAAGTAATTATATAAAGCATATATACAGGTTATGGCATTGTACTTTGAACATATCTAAGTACAATATATCTTTCCATGCTTTGGCGCATCCAACACGTGATAGTCCCATTGCTCACAACGTTAAAACTTAAGACTACCCCTAATGTCACTTAAAGGCTTCTAATCCCATCTCACTTAAAGGCTTCCAATATATATGGTGCATTAGAATATGCCAAATTCATAAATAATATGGATTAGCTATACAATAATGGCATAATTAAAAGATGAGAGTAGATGGAAATGAGCCGGTGCTAACCACGCCTTCTTGATTAAGAATAATTTGCACTCCCCTCTAAAAGAACTTTATCTTTTTCCTTAGACACCCATCTATCTCACTTTTTCTTTGTAACCTCTCTTTCTCCCCCTCTCTCCCCCTATCTCACACTAAAACCCATTATAGTTGAGACCTTTAACAACTTAAGCCATCTCCCATCTTCATCAAACTAAGCCAATGACAAGACAAACTGAAACCTAATTGCACAACTATTACCATGGCCTACCCCTTGTGTTAAAAACATGTCCATTGCCTTCTTCCTAACTTACCGAGGCAACCGCACCATCCACTATCATTGCCATATACAAACAACCAGACTCATATTGGCATATAGACATCAAACACTCACTAAGTTTTTGGTAGTAGTGAGTTTGAATGTTGCAATGATATGATGATTTGATTCAAAGAGTAGCTGGGTTTGTGGTGGAGATGTACCTCAGGTGAAGTGGTGGCTTTAGTATGAATGAATTGCGAATTGTGTCTGTTTCATAAATTGGTTGCTCATACCAATTGTAGTAAAATAATGATTGAAAAATTGAGATCATGACATGCCATTTTACAACATGGTAGGACTTTATCCATTTTAGGGGAAAGAAAGAGAAGAAGCAGAAGTGGAATAGATGTGTATGTGTGTGTGTGTGTGAGAGAGAGAGAGAGAGAGAAGAGAGAGAGATATATATACGTGGCAAAAGGCATTGGTATTAGTCTTGCCTTCTTTAAAACGGTCAAAGACACGTTCATTGAATGTGCATTTAGCACATATTTTACAAATATTTATGTAAAATACCGTACTTTGGAAATTATTTTTCCAAGACGCAAAATTTCCATACATTCCACGAAGGAGACATGCACATGCATTAATTTTTTTTGTTAAAAAATAAGAAAGGAAAAAAAGAAGATGATGCTGATGATCTTAGAAATTGAATAGAATACAAAAGTGGTTCAAGCTTTTATTAAGATCTTCTTCCTTGTACATAATCGATTGCTATAACTACATTGATATGTAACTCTAAAAACATATTTCCCCATCATTTGTTGGCAATTAACTATTGGTGTTCCAACAATGCCAAAGCTTAAGCTTCTTTGCAACCTGATAAATCTATTGTCTTGCTAACACTAGCTAACATTGACCCTTCATGATTTCTTGCAAAAACACCATTTCTTGCACAACCATAGCTAGAATTCCATGCTTCATCACAATTAAACTTTAGTTATCCCTCCTCAAGACAAGCCTACTGAACAAGAGTAGGCTACATTTGTTGTCTAAGATTATTTTTGACAACAAACTTTTCATATTCCTCTAAGAAGGTTTTTATCCTTTTTGTTGAAATCAAAGGAATTATGAGCTTATCTTTAAATGTGCATATACAATGGTGTTTCCAATTAAACCATAAAACGACAATAGTATAGAAGCTCTTTTGAGTCCAAGAAAACTTCATGTGCTTGGAACAAGCATTAAGGAGCCAAGAAGCAACATTTGCTAGATTTGATAACTTAACACTTATGCCTAAAGGTTAAAACCATGTAACTCTTGTCTAATGATAGTAAAATAACATGTGCTTTAGAGATTCATCAACATGAATTAATTTAGCTTTTTTGTAAAAAGAGGTATTCATTCATACTTAAGAAATTGGTACATAACCTCCATAAAAAATGTTTCACTTTTAGTATGTAATTGATATGTCAAATTAATCCCCACATATTGGTTGCATTTACACTTAAAGTTGATGTCTCATTTTGAATTATTGAAGATGTTTTCATTAGGTTATAGTAGGATGATATTATAGGATATACGTTGTCAGATTCCATGAGGCAAATTGGATTATTGTTGATCCAATCTAGTCCTACATGAACTGATTGAAATATATTGGAATTCTCTAAACTGTAGCACTGTTAGTTCTCTTCATCCCAAAATCTCCTTCAACTAGAGAATAAATCATTAACTATTATATCATTATAATCTTTTGAGTTAAACTTCTGCTGTAGCATTTCAGGATCCAACTTATTCAAACATTAATGCTCCTCCCATCACTCCCTTGCGAAAGGTAGTTTTCTAGGACAATGTCTCTTTGAAAAAGGAGATTCCCATAACCATAAGTCTCTAATACCGTTTGTAGCCTTGAAGAAGTCACCATTGGAATAATTCACGCTTCTTAGCACCTTCATCCATAACTTCTTCTAGATTAGTAGGAATGCTCCATGTCAATTTTTACAATAAAGCATCATTGAAAATGTTTATAAAGAAGAAACATGTGATGTAACAATATACTTATATAGTATGTCTAGCTTATAGGTGTTGCTCTTTCAAATTTGAATTGAAAATTTTTTGTTAGTAAAACAATATATATATATATATTGTGAACTATATTCAAATATTATTAGCATGTAATAATAATCACACACAATATTGAATGTGACAATTAATTATAAGAAAAATCTTCTAAAGAGTTTAGGGATCAACTCACAGCAATTAGTTGTATAAAGATTAGGCAGGGAAACATATTAGAGTTAACCAATGAAAATTAGATGTGTCATTTGACATCACTCAAAACAACATATGGTTGATGATAAGAAGACTATTGTACACAATACAAGAGCTTAAGCGAATAGAGTGTTATAATGCATAAACCATAGTAAAAGAAAAAGATTAAGTACGAAACACACACACACACATTGCCACGCTTCAAAGGGTATCCTAATTATATTGTATTGTAAATAAATTTAATTGTTGTACAATACAACTAGTTAATCTAAGAGATGTGACATATAAAATAGAATCTTTTGAGTTGCTTGATAAGAAATGATGTACATACATAAGTTATGCAACAACATAGAGAATAAACTACACATTAAGTCTGAATAATAATTATTACAGATTAGTTTTCTTAACTCCTAAACTAATAACATAAAACAAATATAAATTTACTAATACAGTAATTCTATAATTCTTCTATCTATTCTAATTTCCTAATAGCTTTTATTCCTTACCGGCTCTAACATTCGGGATGGTAATAGCCATGGTCATAAGAGAACCCTGAAAAATCTGTTGGAGTATGAGCATATCTGCAGCTCAGTGAAGTAACCATTACATATTACACATCAAGCATAAAAACAAGTTTATTTATCAAGCAAGTGCGATGGATCAATCAAACATATGTCCAAGTACAAGTTTAGACAACTAAAATCCAAACAAGATATAGATTTGCACCCTCACATTGGGGTTGAAGGAACTAAGTCAAGGATTACATTTCCTTATAACCCACCCACCTAAGAGAAACTAAGAATAATAGGAATAATAATGCTCACTTTAGTTATCACTTTATTATATGCATCTTTATCACTCAATTTTCCTTTAGAACATAGAGACTTCATTAAGTGTTAGTTATTTCAAGTTGATACCACGGGCAGCATTCCTTCATTTGCCAAGTAGTTCCTATGGAACCGAATATAATAAAGATAATCTTGTGAAGAACTAGGAAATTTACATTTAGAAAAACCAAGCATTATCCAAGAACCGAAACACTAACACGTAGCGGGCTATCATATTTTTTATGCAATATATGCATGTCATGCAATGCATGATCTCTTTTAAATTATAAGTCCACCAGTTTTAAGTCAACTTTAAAGCGATCAAATGATTCACAGACAATATTCAACATGTTTCAAACTATTATTCACCACAATTCTATTATCACTTTGAATAAGCACCACTTTGACATACAATTCATACACTACTCAACAAACAAGTTCCCAACCTCACATGCATCATACAAACACTTCAATTATTTGATTCCATGTGCCACTAATATTACAATCACAAGCAATGCAATAGATCAGGATTACTTACCTTCTCATATTGCTTAATCGTAGTAGTCTTTTGGGAAATCTACAATTGGATCCCATTCGCCTAAAAGATAGTTAAATATTTACTAATTAGATAATTGATTATGTAGATGATTCCTAATAAGTGTTCAAGTGTCTTAAAGTTATTTTTTTCTTGTCAAAGTCATTTTATTATTCCTAATCTAATAATAACTTATAAATAACCATTTCAAAGTTTATAAAATACTTTATATATGCAAAATTCATGTACCTAAATATTCCTCAATTAAAGTGACCTAAATGATTCTAAATATATGTTTTTAGTGCATAAACTTTGAGTAAACTTATATCACTTATTCTAACTCATCTTTTTCTGTATAAATAGATGTTAAAAAACTTGTTTTGTACATTATATATTAAATATTTAACTTATTAGCTTCATAATGTATACTTTCTTTATTCTATAAATTCCTATGATTAGTGTAAAACTTTTCTATGTTTTGTTTTGTTTTAAAATTCCATTATTAAATTTTTAAAATTTAGCTAGTTTATTGATGCCTTTCTCAACAATATATTTTCTATATTGCTTACTTTGCTTCAACCTTATTTGTTTATGTAGATCAAAATTTCTATTGTTTATAGGTTCTTATCTACATTTTGATCATTAGTATATTGTTCTAGTAAATTTCTAAATTCATCTAATTTCTTTTTGTATTCTAAATTATAGTTTGTTTCCTAGAATTTGTTTAGTTTATTCAAATCTCCCATTTTTATTATACTTTTAGTATTCTTAATAATGAAACTTTTTACTATAGTTTCTTATGTATTCATATGGTTAAAGTTCCCTATAAGTATGTTAATATTCATATTGGCTAAATTGTATTATCTAGAGATTATTGTAGATATATTCTACTAACTTTTGAACTAAGCTAAGATCATGACTCTTAATATATTCTACTAACCTTTTGAACTAAGCTAAGTCATGAAATAGATATTAAGAGTCATGATCTTTTAGTGATAAGAATTAGGGCATAAGGTTTTCTAAAGTCTAAGTTTAATTTCTCCATAGTTTTTTTTTACTAGAATATGGTATTCTAACTTAGCTAAAATGATCATCACATGCTATTCATGTTACTATCAACATAAGCCCATGGAGACTACACATATGTAGAATTTCTATGATAATCCTATACTCTCATTTTCCAATTTCTACACATGAATGAGATGTAGGTCATAGAATAGGTGAGGTATTCCCTTAATGGCCTAGAAAAGATGATGATAAATCCTCCTTCCTATATAGACTGGGGCCTACATATATAGATATTAAGATGAATTTTTTTTGTAATTTAAACACAAAATAACTACTTAAGATAGGCTTGCCTTTGATTACTACCTTCTTAGGTTGGTGAGTTATAAGAAAAAGAGTTGGATTTTGTTTTGCTTTAGATGACTTTCGAGGAATTCTTTTAATTTTATGGTCGGGCAAGAAGTTTAAAGTTGTTAAGTATTTATTTGTTAAAGAGCGTGTGTGTGTGTGTTTATCATGGTGGAGTAATGAAGAAGAGGTGGTGTTTTGTTTGCTTATATATGATTTATATAGTGTTGAAGAAGTGTTGACTAGTCCACATTTCTTTTTCTAATATTTATTACTCTATGTGGTGGATTTGATTTGATTTTACATTTGTAATTTGTTGTTGTTGTTGTTCGAACAGCAGGAGAAAAGAATTGATCACCACCGGTTCTACAAGCATCAAATTGAGTCATTAAAGTGCATAAAATGGTGAGGTTAGCTTGGTGCTGGCTCAAGTGTAAATCCTCGAAGTTTTGAATTCAAATTAAAGCTTAAACCCTAATTAGAAGTCAACCGGATTTCTAAAGTCAACAAAACCCTAGTTTACCATAACCGCTTAAGTCCGGCATTCCTGTTTAAGAAACCCTAAGAGAGTAAGAAAGAGTTTAGTAAGTAGAATAGCTCGTAATTATCTAAGGAAGCTTAAAAGATCGGTTTAGTAAAACCGCGACTCGTTTTGAACCTGATCGGACACAGTTCTTGAAAAACGTGTCTCGGAGCTCAGAATAGTAAAAATATTCTAAATATACCGTTAGACTCGTAAAAATATAAGATTTTCAAAAATGTCAATTTCATAATTTTTCAGTAGCTAAAAATATCAGATATCGCATTTATATACGTATTTTCTTACTACTGGTATTTAAATTGTCATGTCTACTTTACATTACACTATTTACTACTATTCTACATTATTTATCTATCTCTACTTTTTCTTACAACCTACTCTTACAACTCATACCTCTATTTCTTACACATTTTCTTTTCCAATACAACTTTATATCTTTCATATCTTACTTTTAATTAACAAAAATACAAAAAAAAAAATTTTCTCTCCTTCTCCTCACTAAAGTAGCGCTGGCCCCTCCCTCTTTCTTCCCAATTTATTTTATTTTCAATTTATTTAATTAACACAAATTATCTCCCATATTTTCCTATAAATACCCCTCTTACTTCCACTTCTTTCACTCCTTTCTTCTACTAAAGTTACTCTACCAAAAATTCTCTAAAAATTTCCTCTCAAGAAGCTCTTTCGAGTTTAGTTCTTTTAGGTACATTTTCTTCAAGACCTCCATATGTTCATTTACTTAGTATGATCTTAGTGTGAGTTTTCTAAACCATGAAGGCTAAGGAAAGCAACAATAGGTTCATACTTTGTTTTTGTTCATAATCTAATTTCCTTTATGTTGCTTTTATGTTTATAACTATCTAATATATCTATAGCTATATGTATTATTTAGAGCATATAACCTCATTGTTTTGCAATTTATTTACTTTCATATTGTTTTTAAGACTAGTCTTTCTAGTCTTAGACTTGTCCTCATCAAGTCAAAACATTTTTCTTTTTCTTTTTGGGACTAGTCTTTCCTTAGTCCCGGGATACCTTGATGAAGCTAAGGTTCCAATACTTGATTTATTTTCTTATTAGCTTATTCTTTCAAGTTATTATGTTTCCTTATGTTTTCGTAACTTTATGGTTCATATTTATGCATGACCATAATGATTCTTGTCTCAATAAAAATAAATAAGGAAAGGTTTTCTTAAAATAAAGGTTCTTTTCTAGAAATAAAAGTAGGAAGTAAACTTTTCTAAAACTAAGAAGTCATCTTAACAAACTTAGAGAAGTTCATAAGAAATTTTATAAACATACATGACAAAGAAAGGACTTTTTGAAGTAAACAAAGATTTTACAACAACTTCACTTTTCTTCAAATGATAGAAATTCTTTTCATTAAAATAAAATGATCTTAAGAAATCAAGAAATTATTTCTCTAAATATAGAAGTGTTATTACTTTCAAAAGTGTTGGAAGCTAAGCTTAGGAAATAAAAATCATTCCTTAGGAATTTAAAGAGATTACAAAATAAAATTTAGGAAAAGAAAAGAAATACTCATATAAATAACTTAAGATATTTTCAAAGCAAAATAAATATTTCAAAAGTTCTTAAGTTTCAAAATCTTTGAAGACTTTACTTTTTCATAATTTGAGACAACTTCATTAACTTCATGCATTTGTTATGAGTCAATAAATATATGAATATACATTCCAAAGGTTTTACAATCTATTATATTATCTATCTCTTCAAAATGAGCTTTGGATAAAAGAAGGAAAAGAAGTTTATAAAAATTAGTGGAGAATCTGTCCGCCACTTTTTCGGAACCCAAATGACTTAGTTTGATGAAAATAAGTTTAGAAATAGATAGATCTTTTCGAATAGGTAGAAAACGGTATATTATATACAGAATTCCGAGTTAAAGTGAGCAAGTTACGACCATTTTAAGTTGGAATTTCCTCTTATACGATTTTACCGCGATTTTGAGAAAGTTTAGAATCTTCAAGAATAGAGATTTCATGAAAGACTCATTTTGGGTATTTCATCTTGTTTAGATGGAGAAGGACCCGAGATCACCTTTCCAGAAGATTACTTCGATTAGGATCTACCGACATGGAGTGAGTTAATCCTTTACTAAGTTACATTTCCTTGTTTTGTGCTTGTAAGTAGTAGCACTATCAATTAAGAAAAAGATAAAAAGAATAATTGTTGTATGATTTGGAATTATGATTGATTGAATATAAGTTAGGAATAACGAAGAAGGTTTGATAAATAAATTGTGATTCTTGTATTGATATGATGGGTGTTGATCGCCTCCAACTTGAACTAAACATTATTTGGTTAAATATATATATTGAAATCAATTCATGCATATCATACTTGTGAGTCACATTTTGTTTCACTACTATTCTTCGTGTGGAGAAATGAGGAAATGGTAGTGGTGGCTGGTAGGAGCCAGAAAGTCTACATGGGATAGTAGGAGCCAGAAAGTCTACAGGGCGAGCAGGAGCCAGTAAATCTGCAAATATTGATGGTCATATGGGTCTGTAACCTCCCAACCCTCAACATGGAGGGCGTAAAATCCATGCGACACTTGATTTTCAGTTAATCATGTGTATTTTGTTTGTTCATATGATTAGTGCATTCTCATATGCTTGATTAAACACTTGTTTGCTATATGGAAATGCCTTGTAGATGGAATTATCTCACTAAGCTAGATTTGCTTATACCCTTATAGCTTTTTGTTACAGTACGATTACCTTTGGTTGGCCCCAAGGAGCCTCGTATGCTAGGTACGAGTTTAAGCTACTAAGAGTTTTTGGGAGAAACCATATGTATTTAAGTTTTGAATATAGGCTTCTAGGAAAATCTCTATAGTTGGCTTGTGTTGTAGTAGTTATTATTTTGTTGAAAGACTTCTAAAGCGGGGGAATGCCCCTAAGATGATGTAAGGATATTATTATGCAAATCTTATGTTTATTTATATTAGTTCTTACTTGCTTTTATTATCTACTTAAATGTAATACCCTTGTGAGTCTCCTACTATCTTGGAAGCACGCCTTGCATGTGATATCGATGCTCCTGCATGACTAAGGTTGTCATTCATTAGCTTTAATATTATATGCGGTGGACTGCCACGTTTAGGGTACCTTCCGGGGCGTGACATCAAGTATCCATACTATTGATTTTTTTTTTTTGTACCATTTTATTTCACTACTCAACCAAATCATGGTGGATAAAAAACGAAGAAGGAACCAGTCATGCTTTTTCCATTTGTATCGTAATTTTAAGAATTTTTGTGTAGAACACTTACATGTGTAGATATATAATTAATTTTGTCAAAATTCAGCTTATACACGTCCAATTATGTTAGTTATATGAGAGTTTTATCTCAAAAATTTATTTAAGATCCTAAATATTTCTAGAGTATTGTTGAGTCCAAATTTTGAGTTTAAAGTTTACACGATTTAGTATTTTTAAAGTTTTGTTTTATGCGATTAGGGTTCTAGGGCCTAATAGGTAAAATAAAAAAATTGGTACCTATGAACTATAAGTTTTCTAACTAAAATTATGGTGTAGTCTAAATTTTTATTTGAAGTCTAGATTGATAATTATGAATCTGTTTATAGTTTCTGTTATGTATTTATAACCCTAACGATTTATCTTTGATTTGTCATTTTTATCCTACACATATTATAAATTACTAGCTTTTTAGTGCACTCGAAATTTAAGGCTATTTATAGTTGAATTCTAGGTTTGTGATTCCAATTATGAAATCTCATATTTGTATCTTTTAATATCTAAAAATTTTCTATTTAAGGTTTTAGATCATGAACATACCCATAATATTCTAAAGTTTTTAATTAGTGTTTTTGTTGGGTCCCAAATCCAATATCTATGGTAATTTACTACATTATTATTATTCTTTCTCTAGCTTTAAAAATTTTCGGGGTTTACACACATACACACGTAATGACTTTACATGGAAAACTTAGGTGGATTTAAGTGTAAAAAATCCTGGGAATAAAATATGTAACGCCCTAACCTGTTGGCATTACAACCGCCACGTGTCCTTTCTTAATAGGACACACTAAGGCTTAAATTTCCACAAATAACATGAATATCACTTGTATAACTCACAAGGTATTAAAGAAGACATATAGTCCTCATAAATAAACCATCTGAAAGAACATATCTCCATAACCAGAAAACTAGACATTATTGACATAACTGTAGGTCAACAAGTCGAACCATACCCTAAAACTATTACAATATGTAAAACTCCAAATACAACTAAAAATCCAATCCACAAAAACATGAATCTAGCACTGAATAACAACGAGACATAAGAAGTCTTCCTTGACCCATCCTATGTCATCTATGATTATGCATCTAATCATCAGCAGGGTAGTCAGGACTGCTAACGCCATCCCCATCTTCATAGACGATATCAAAACCCGATAGATCATATATCACACTATCATCACCTGCACCTAAAATATAACAGAATGAGCGGCGAAGCCCAGTATGATAATATCCAATCTAGTTCAAGCAAGTTTATGCACTCACAACATGTATAAATATATGCAACTAAACTAAATGCATACAACAGATTATTATCTATTTTAGTCTAGTAAAACAACACAGTTTAGAATCCAGTATACATAAATCCCGAACTCAGAGTAACTCAGACTCTACTTGAAAAACAACCAACTGATTTTGAAAATAAGTAATCATATACATATATGGATGAGTGGGTACTCCCCAAACATCCCAATTCCTGAACACCTAAATTCTACCAGAATTATATCTTAGCACGAGTCCACTCGGGACAATCTCACACTAAGATCATCAGGTTGTCTCACCAGTATCACTGTCTGCCAGGTCTCTACTGGTTAAAGCCAACAACAACCAGACAGACAATTAATAAGCTGAATATTATTAAGTTCATTATGCAATTCTGTTCCTACATCCATTCACAAAATTCTAATCTACAAGCACATACATCAAACAATGGATTGGTCGTACCTTTTATATTCAGGAGATAACTTGAACTATTTAAAGACAATCATCAACAACTACTAGAAAACCAAACTACAACACAACCAGCCACTACCACCAAACTCTCAAACTCCCAAACCCGATAAACAACAACTCCAATCTTAACCTGTAACATATCAACATATATCAAATCACCAACATTCATAGATAAATCAAACATAACATAAAACAACCTATCTACACTAACCTGATCTAGAAATCTCCGTTATTGCACTGTCTATTCCGATCAAACTCCACAATTATCCTCAAGAATAACAAGAAATCGCACAAAACTCTATAATGACCAAATATTTTCACCAAAAACCCTAATTCGCGTAACATAAAGAACATATAAGGATTGTTTAACTCGTATTTTGTTTGAATCCATCATAGAGGAGATTAATTTACTATTTTGAATCATTAAAACCCGTCTTGTATTCACTAATTCACAGGTTTCACACGTGCTAGGGTTTTTCTCCAAAAAACCTTCATGCAAAAATTCAACCAAACCCTAAGAAACTTATATAAATTTATATCATCCAAATGAGAAGGTTAAGATCACTTACTTTGAATCAAAAACACTCTCCAGATGATTCTCCAAGCATGGATCTCTAAGAATACTCCAAAACCCTCTTTGATGCAAGAAGAAAATAATAAAAGAAAATCTATCGGAAATGTTTTTTGTGTCTCATACTTATAGAAATTTGGTCATACGCCGGCCCTACGCCGACGATGTACTCGTAGATCTTGCCAGCGTATACTCGGCGTACACTATACGCTGGCAAAATTTACACGAACGCTGGTAGAGTTCATCAGGGCTTTGAATTCCAAGATTCCGATTTCTACTACCTACACCGGCAAATCCATGACTTATGCCGGCGGCTTTCATGCTGGTGTTGAGAGAAAACCTTAGTGAAAGCCGGCAGCGTTCCTCCCAGCGTTAAGAAAAACGCTACTGTTCCCATCCTATGCCGTCTCCATGCCGACGACGTAGATTCCCCAGGAGGCAGCGTACGATCTATCAAAAATTGCAGAAATCCGAACTTTAATATTTATCCTACAACCAAACTTAATCTTTTACAATTTACCTGTTTTGACCTTTCACTCATCCTATATCATCGCATGATTCATAATTCATTATTCATTATATTTCTATCTTTATTTCTGTATTTTACAGAATACTTATGTTAAACAATATGTTATGGTACAATAATAGTCACTCTCTTATGGATAAATCGTACCACAAATCTATATATAAGCCTTAAACAAATTAATGTGAATATACATTCATAAAGATAAAATAGCAAACAAATTATGAACAACATAATTGCCTCAGTTGAACATTTAGGGCTAGATATGGACAGTGATTAGCATTGGTTAATTAGCCTCTCGTCAGAGGTTGGCTACCTAATAAGCTAGTGTATACTTACTCTATATATTCACTCAAGAAAACTTCAGATTTTTGACTTGGATAAGAGCCACAATTCAAAGAATTCCACCTTGGTATAGACAAAGTCCTATATTTTTAAATGGTATTTATACTTAGTGTTGTTTTATATTAGTTTAAACTAAAAGTCTCTCTTTGAAAAAAAAAATTTTATATATATATATATAATAATAACATAAAAGTCTCCCAACTCAATTATCCTAAGGATGGTCACCTTTCTTGGCTACCTCCCAACATAATTATTTCCTTCCTTCTTCCTTTTTCTTGTCTCCACTTTTAGAAACCCAACAAAAACCTTTCATTCATTGTTTTCATAATCTCTTTTTTTCATCTTTCGTTATAAAACTCTTCAAGAGTATAAATTTATCTTAGTTTAATCTCACTCAAGGTATCTGACTTTCTTTTATATTTACAAAATTATACATAAACAAAATTTCATTACAACAAAATATCTAAACTTTTTAAATCTTTTGCTCTAGGTCCCTCTGGACAGATTGGATCCATATTTCCATCGAAACGCTAATGTGGCAAGCAGACTTGAATAAAATATTATTTTTTCATCTAGGTTGACATTTTTTAAATTTTTTTTACTTTTCCTCTCTCTTTCCCTCCCCTCCCTCCTCCTCCTTTTTCCTATCTTCTCCTTATTTACAATACTTCTTTAATTCAATCTAACCACATCCAACATTGCCTCACCTACCAAAGAACACATGAGTCGCCACTAGCACTAAACCCTATGCCATAACCCTAATGCATCCATGCTTTCACAACCTATACTTCAATGCCCAACAACCTCCATCAATGCAACCTTAGGAACCAAAACAACTCCCGTAAGCAGCTCTAAACCGAAAAAACCACCAACCATACACCAGTCCACCTCTAATCGAAGTGCAAAACACCACCTTCAACAAAGTTGCAGTACCAATGCCAGCCAAGCAACCCATCACCTTCTCAATCACGCCACCCCCAACCACCACTCTCATTTGAAACCAACCTACAACCCTACGCTAACAAACACTGCGAACCATATCTCCATCGACATCAAACCCCAAAACCTAGAATCAAACTCACACACTCTCTTTGTCATGCCCCAAAGAGTACCCTAAACGCGATAGTCCGCCACACAATATGACAACCTTAGTCATTCCATGAGTTTAAACACTAGGTGCAAGGCTCACGTTCAACATATAGGGAACCATACTTTGAATGAAATAACTTAAGAAGACATACATAGCAATAAGGAAGTAAATCATAACAATTATATCAAGATTTAATCTATTACATGATCTAAGGGGCATACCGCCGACAAAATATTAAGTTCGTAAGTTCTCAAAAGTCTCTTACAACAACCATTATATAAATTGATTTAGGAGATCCAACTAGAAGTCTATGCCTATATCTAGGTCTTGACTTCTTCAAAAAGCTCCTTAAGCTCCAAAGGCTATACCTAAGGAAAGTTGTCTCTCGGGGATAATCATAAATATTCATACTGCAATAAGAAACTATTGGGGTATAAGCTTATAAGCTTAGTCAGTTCCACTTCCAAAATTAAATTCTCATCAAGCAATATATAATAGACAAGTTATATTAACAACCATATGAAATGCATAAACACGTGCGCATACAATATATAAGACCATCAGAAAGTCTTATGTTGAATGGATTTACGCCCTCCATTCAGGGTTGGGTGTTTCAGGCCCATACGACAATAGATTTCAATTTTTCTTATTTATATTGTAGTTGATACAGGTGCTCACCCACACACATTTTCAATTCCGGCCCCTACGCCAACATTAGAGTTTACAGGCCCCTCATTGCCTAGCTATTATGCCTTCTTCCCACAAATGTATAATAACCTATGCAATGTGACTCACATATGGTATGCATGGCCAATTTGATTATAAGATCATGGCATATTAATTTAGCAATTTATGGGTTATCATAGATATTGCGGACAAATCAATTCTATACTAGGTCATACAAATATTTACAACAAGCTCATTTCGATATTCTTATCATCAATTCACCCATGTAGAAATCATATACATACAGTCAAATTTTATCTTGTCTTAATTCTAATGCCACTAACATTACAAGCACAAGCACAAGCACAAGCAGAAGCATATAATTTAAAGATAGTGAACTCACTTTGCCATGACGCGAAAATCTACTTAATCGTAATAGTCCTCGAGAAGGTCTAGTTCGTCTCCCAAGTCTCCTAATCAAAAGAAATAACTCTAATGAGTATTTCTATAAGTTTGAATGAACTTATAAATTCTATTCTAACAAGTTCGTCAAAATTAGTCTAAGTGAAAATTCCAACTTAAAACGGCCATAACTTGGTCATTTTAACTTGGAATTTCGCATATTATATACTGATTTCTACCTATTCGATGAAAGCTATCTATTTCTAGAATTATTTCCAACAAATGAGGTCGTTTTTCCATGAGCAATAGGATACATAATACTATACGAATTTCCCATTCCACTATTCAACTCCTAATTTCAAACCAAGCATCATACTAAAGCTTTGATAGATACTTAGCTATCATTATATCTTGTAAAACTATTATATACATATATAACTCAATATCATGTATGGTTCATGGGTGTTGATAATTCTAATTCCTCATATACTTAGATAATGTCAAATAGGATGTATATGACATTATTTCCCTAACTTTGTTGCTACCTAATGCATCATGCATATATGCAACACCTACAAGCTATTGTCATGAAGGTTATGAGATGAACCATCTATATGTATATTCTAAATGATATAGTATCAAGAATTCTTTTTGAAAAACTTTTACTTTGCAAAACTTTTGAAATTTACTAGACTTAAGAAAAATAGCTTTCCTTCTCGTAAAATCACACTTGCTTTTATCAAAACTAAATTTTGATGACCTATATAGCCATCATCTTCATTATTTCAATAAAAACCTTCATTTTTGGATTAGAAAATAGATGTTTAAATGGATGGTTTACCTAATTATGAAATTTACAAAATTTTTAAGGAATGAAAACATTACTTAATTTATTCTTTGAAACCATTCCTTTTTTTAAGATTATATTTTGATAAACCTCTCTTATCCTTGTCAAAATTAGGTCTCTATTACATGTATTCCCTAGGAATTCCATTTTTCTATAAAAATCATCATTTTGGTATTTGGAAATAGGTGTTTAAATAATGACCATTTTGAAATCTGAATTTTGAAAGTTTCATTTGAGTTTGTTTTCTTTGTAAAACTCATTAATCCTTCAAAAACCATTTCCTAATCAAACCTATTCCTTAAGGCTTCTATTTTTCTAATAAAAATCTTGTTTTGGGGTTGAAAAATGGTGCTTACACTTCAAGCTTCCTTATTACGAATTTAAAACTTGTTATTGGGATTGAAATATAACTTTTGTAATCATGTCCTTGTTTTGAAATATTCCTTAGTAGATCTAAGCTTTTCTCATCAAGATCACTCATTTATGATATCTATTCCCTAAGTCCTTCATTTTTAATGTAAAATACACATTTTGAAGTTGAAAAATAGCTTTTCTAAATATGGTTCCTTTTTTATCCTAATTTTCAAAAATCATTTTTGTTGAAACTAAAGTAGATCTTGAACTTTCTATTTTTTTCTTACTATCATCATACTACTACAAGTTATTTGAACTTAAAACAAAAGCGTAATACATTTATGAACTCAAAACAACTAGACCTAGTTTATTATACTAGTTATAATGCATGAACACCATGACTATTATGTAGATATGGCTAGATATGAATACATGCACAAAACATTAACAACAACAACATATCTCAACAATAAAACAAGTAATAGAAAAATAATCATAAGTAACAAGATTTATAACATTGTGATGGTAAGAATCTCATGTTCAAGTATTCCCATATCCCTAGCTTAAAGCTCATGGGGATCTTTGAGTGAAATCAGACATGAATGATCTTGCCATTACATGTTTTTAAGGTTGTAAAGTATAGATCTATTACCTATTGGATGTGTGGAGTAAGAAACTTGAAAGAAAACAAAAGTGTGTGTGTGTATTGAGGGAGGGGAGCTCACGGTTTCAAGAGGAGAGGGAGAGAGGGTTTTGCAAAAAAAAATTTTCTAAAGAGAAAGTGAAGGAAGAAGAAAATGAAATGAAGTTGGCATAAAGGGGTTTATATAGAAAAGTAGATTAGGGTTTGCTTTAATTAAACAAAAGAAAATAAAACAAAATAGAGAGAGGGAAAGAGAGAGAGGGGTACCGGTTTTGGAGTGTGGGAAAGAGGGAGAGATGTGTGTTGTGTAAGTTTTAAAATTAAATAAGTAATTTAAGTAATAAAAGTTGTATTGGAAAAGTAAATTGTAAGAAAAATAATGAAATACTAGGAATAGGTTGTAAGGATGTAAGAAATAGGTTATGAGTAGTTATACTTGATGAATAGTGTAGAAGAAATCAAAAAGTAGATTACACATTAATGAAAATACGATAAAAAGGTTATAACTGTAACTTTTATAACCTAAAAAATTATATAACTGATATATTTGGAATTCTTATGAAATTATAAGTCTAACGGTATTAATATCATATATTTAATATCTTGAGCCCCAGGACACGCTCTTTGAAGTCTGATAAATCAAAATTATTCTTAATTTATGAGTGCTAAAATATATTTTAATGGTCATTTTATTGATAAATATTAAGAATTTAGCACTTAAAATTATTAATTTTAGCTTTCAGGTCATTAAAGGAGATACTTTACAAAAAGGAAGCAAAACGGGTCAAGAATGCAAGCATGGAAGACAAAAAGTGATCAAAAAAACAAAGACAGGCCGTGTCTTTCCACCTTGTCAATCTGGAAAAGACACGATCTGTCATCAACCCTGTCTCTTAGGAAAGTTGAGATCAGCCAAAGACATGCAAATCAACACACCCTGTCTTCTGACCTTGTCTTTTTGACAGATTTTTATTTTATAAAGACACGATCTTTAATTGAATAGTAACCCTTTATTTATTAAAGACACAATTGTTGGGCATCAAAAAAGTGTTATTTGGGAAGCCAAGAGACCTGTATCTTCATGAACTCTCACAACCTTTCCACCTCCAACTTCCATTATAAATTGAAGAGGAAAGGGAGAAAAAATAAAGATATACCAGAAAACAAAATACAATACAAGACAAGAGAGAAAGAGAAACCGAAGGAGGCAAGACACAAGCTTCGAAGATCCATCAACAACAACAAGTCAAGATTATCCCAGATTGAAGATCTGCAAATTTGAACTTCAAGTTTCTAAGGTGATATCATGATTTTTATTTCTTGTTTTAAATTTCATGTATTATCATTAAATACTATGCAAGAGTGAATTGTTAGATTAGGTCTTGTTGAAATCTAATTTTATTATGTGATGAGGTTTGTTTGTAATGAAATATTGAAGTTTCTTTTGTTCAATTACATGTTCTTTAAGCGTTCTTAATTTTGTATGTCTGGAATACAATTTATGTTTGATTTTCGTTTAAGCTAATCGAAAGGTTACTTTCATGAATAGATCTATGTAATTGATGAGATTTGTTTGTAATTCTAGACATAGAACATCAAGAATCTTCTGTGTATGATAATTAAAATGGGGTTCATGATCCTCATGCGGGTTTAGATTGCTATTGATTGAGGAGACATCCTAACTAATTAACTTAGGTTTAGATAAATATGAAATTCAAAAGAATTATCTTTTTGCTAAAGGAACTCTACAGCTTAAGAACTCAATCCTAGAAATCTAATTTGAAGTGCCAAGGATTCTCATGATAATTTAGATGTAAAACAAAACCTATTCATTGGTTTTAGTTGAATCTTATTTATTGTTGAGATCTCTATTTACCTTGTCTCCACATATTTTAGATTAGTTAATAGTATAATAGGATAAAATCATTTAAATTTGTTCAGTTAGATAGTGGAATTAAAGTTATTACTAGTACTTGCATATTTCCTGAGGACGATCCCAATTTAATTTCTATATTACACGATAGGTACACTTGCTTTGTGTGGATCTAGAATTAATAGGACTTATAAATTATAAACTTAGTGATCTCACACAGTCAAAGTCTGTATCCGATCGAGTTATAAATAGATTGAAAATTCGCTAATAAGATCTTTTTAAGTATTCTAATATTATTACGAACCAAACTACACTCTTTACTCATATTTTGACTTCTTGGTTTAGGAACACGGGATTGTCGGATCTAAACTACTAGAGTTTCTTGGGAATTTGTTGACTTAGGGTCTCCGGTTGACTTTCCGGTTTAGGGTTTGAATTGATATTACCCAAAAAATTAGGGCTTACACTCTTCCTCCATCTTCTCTCTCCTTTGTCACTCTTTTTGATTGGTTAGATTGGGAGGTTCGGTGGTGGTTGTATGGCAATGATGGGTAGCCTGTTGGAGTATGTTGAGTTGAGTTTGGTTTTTGGGTGGGTTTTGAGGGTGACGACTATGGAGGTAGGTCTAGGGTGTTGAATAGAGGTTGATGATTATAGGCTTAGTGAAAGTTGACGTAGGTGGGTATATGGTGATAGAGATTAAGGTAGTTGGCTGGTAGAGACGGTGGTTTTAGTGTAGATATTTGGTTGTTGGATGTGGAGGTTTAGGTCGATGCTGAGGAAGAGGGAGATGGAAAGTGAAAGGAGATTGATGAGAGAGAATAAGGGTGTCGGGTTAGAGAGGAGAGTTGGGAAGGCCAGAGGTTAGAGAGCGAGATGAAGGTGAAAGGGGAAGGAAGAGGTTTGGATTATGGCTAAAGAGTCATGGTTGATTTTGTATTATTTCCACTTGTTAATTAAAATTGGAATTCAAAATGATCAATCATAGAAGAACAAATCTTCTATAATCTACATTTTTGTATGCTTGTACAAAAAAAAAAAAAAAAGAGAGCTCGAATGAGCCTGCTTTTTGGAAATTGGCAACTTTAAGCTTCCCATTTATGGTGAAAACTCGAGGAGTTGTGAAGTAGTGCTCTAGTGTTAATTGCATATGATGTTGGTGGTTTGCTTGTATGGTTGTGGTCGATTATTTTGGTATACAGAATGAGTTAAAGTTAGAGAGAGAAGATGGATGGAGGGGAAGAGAGAGAGAGAGAGAGAGAGAGCAAGAAAGAAGGAAAAAGTAAAAAAAAAAAAAAATTGTCATCATGGACAAAAAATAATATTTTAATTATTTGAACTTGTTATGTCAACAGTTTGGTAAAAAAATGGACGAAATCTTTCCAGAGATATCTTGAGTGAAAGATTTAAAAAGTTTAGATAACTTTTTATAATGAAATTTTGTTTAGATATAATTATATAAAAATCGAAAAAGTTCAAGTACCATGAGTGAAATTAACCCATTTATCTTTGGAGGCTTTTGACATTATTGCAACAAAGACATTGAGGACTAGATGTTATAAGTGTTACTATTGTCAGATGTCAAGTGGAGAGAGTTATTAAGGTGGAAAATAGTCATCTTCATTTTCAAAGGCTTCTTTAAAAAAGAGTTTTTGTGCTTTTTGTTTTTGTTATTTTAGTTTCACACCCTCATTTTTGTATTAAGTTGGAAAATAGTCATCTTCATCCTCAAAAGCTTCTTCAAACAAGAGTTCATATGTTTTTTCTTATTTTTTTATATTTTGTTATTTTAGTTTCCTATCCCTATGTGTATTTTCTTCAATTAGGGTATTAGATCTTTGTTATCATTATAGAAATTTTATAATCCGACTATGACTTATACCCATAAAAAATGTGACCTTACTGCTATGATTTGTATCCATATCTCTTGATTAGTGTATGTTTGGGGGAAAAAAGAGAAAAAAAATCGTGTTTAAATTTATTATTTTTTCCAATCACATGTTATGATAGTAAAAGAAAAAGGTGGAACATGCATTAAACATTCTTTTCATGTGATGGCATACAACTAAAAGTATACATTGAACATTTGTTTAAGAAAACTTTGATTTACTAGCTCGTATAAAATTAAACTATTATGAGTTTCAATTATTGTTTTTGGCATGAGATAAGATATGATTCTAGAAAGATGATTGACACAAAAAAATGCATATGCCATATAGTCCCATAAGCTATGTATGGTGGGGTTGTTGTAATTGCTCGATCACAGGTGATAGGTATGGCAGTTGACCTGAGAGAAGTTCTAAACTAATGACATATGTAGGATGTCCTAGAAAGAGGCATGTGAGGAGGAATAGGTAAGCTCGGTTTCTCAGGTGTACGAGTGTGACAAAAAATCAAAGTAAGTAAACTCAATCGTTCTCGACTCGTTCTTGATAGAATAGGTGCTTTGATCTTTCTTAGAGATGTTTTAGTAGAGTATATGCGTTGCTTTCAATCTTAACAATATGCAGATTGACCCCCAAATGAGGAGAGGAACCTCTTATTTATAGATGGTGAAGATTGATACCAGCCATTGGATAATACTTAAATGAGTAGTCAAGATCAAGTGTTGCTAGTGACCATTAGATCATTTTATAATGATCTGACGACTGATATTAAAGCATTCTTTTCTTATAGTAGTGGACTAGTCTGTAAATGGGTTTGATAGCTTTTATTATATAAAAGAAGCCCATTCTCAATAAAAAAAAAGGATAAAGGCCTATTTTAGTCAACATAAGCCTTATTTTATTGAAACAAAGCCCAAATTAATTCAGAGAGATATTTTTAGAGTCTATTTTTCACGCACAAGAGAACCAAATTAGGCGGAGAGCGAAATGAACCGGTCTGGCGATCCCTATTCCGAGCCTACCAAGCCAATTCTCCATATGACACTATTATTGGACTTAATCTTTCATAAGCCCTACTACTAGCCTTAAAGACTGGCCTGTGGCATTAAATTGGGCTAGAAGCCTAATTACCAAAATGACCCTCTACATTTTGTCCCCTGGCCAAAAGCTTTTTAGCAAAGTCATAAAAAGGGTTTTGGGCATTTTCATTGTGTAAATGTTATCTTCAAATTTGTTGTCAACCAGCTTCAAGAACTCGTGCTGACCGATTCAAAGAAGCATTCAACGAATTGATTAAGAAGGTCAAAGAAAAGGAGTCGCATGTTCTCACCATCCAGGATGAGCCTAAACTAATCAATATCATTAAGGCGAGCTCCGGAATGAATCAAGACAAGTTTCAATCGAAATGGACCAAAGCTAACAAGTAAGCTGCCAGCCTATCTTGGATCGCCACTAGCCTTTATGTGATGGTAGCCAGCATTGAAGACGAAGATGTCAGACGGCCTATGCTGGATTACTCAATGTTGTCGGCCGAAAGGGGTACGCTGCCGGCGTATGTAGGAAAGCCACCGAACATTCTGTTCACTTTGCATTTTATTTCTGAATTGAAATGGCCGCCAGCTTATGTTTTATTACGAACCATTTATTATTTTCATGTCTTTATGTTTTCCTTTGCTTGTTATATAAACTCCTTTAGGTTATATGAACAAATCAGATTAATGTGAATGAAAATTGAGAGTTTTTCTCTTAAGTTCTTGAATGAACTTTTTCTGAACTTATCAGATCTAATCTGTAGCGTTCAACTTTTTGACTTATTAATCAAACTTTTCACATTCTATTGTGGCGTCTTCATTTGATACCAAGGTTCTTGTCTCTCTATAGATAACGGGTCACGGCTACCATACAAATACAAACGGTCTTGGGAATTGAAATCAAAATATTGGTATCGGGTTACATCGATAGATTGGTGTGGTTCATATCAGTTTGGTATCAGAGCCTAAGGTTTGTTAGAGGTTTGCTTATCTGTTCTTTAATTAAAGTTCGTATCTTTTAGGGTTTAGAAGTTTCAGTTTTTGAATTTTTGTTAGATCTTGATTGTTCTTAGAATTCGATCTTCATTGTCCATCATAGTGATTAAAAAAAACTACACAAAAAAAAATTCATGCAAAAAAAAAAAATCAATTGTTTGAGTATTTGATAGAATTGTCATCAAAATTGTCCAATTGATCTGGGTAGTAAAAAAAAAGATTTGTTTCTGTAATTGTTCTAAAAACTCCATTGATATAGTTTGATCTAATTTTGTTTGTTTGTATTCTCTGATAAGTTTGGGTTGAATTCTGTGGTTAGGTTTTGAATTGTGTGAATTAGTTCTTAAAGATCTAAAAGAGAAATTTTGAGAGGAACAACCTTTTAATAATGTGTAAACATGAGGGAGAGTGACTTATCTAAAGAGTGACACACGCCAAGGAGTGAATTCTAAGGAATTATTTTGCTAACATTGTTTTCTTGTAGGTCAGAAATATGTCTAACCAGAGTGTTTTTGAGGGTCAGAAGGAAGTAGTAGACCCAAAAATGATATTGGATGCGTTGACCACTGAGATGAACAAATTGTTCAGAGAAGGAATGGAGGAGATGAATGAAAAAGTAGAGAGGAGTTTTGAACAAGCCATAAGTGCTTCACCTGTACATAGGAGAGAAAGATACCCTAGGAGAGGAGCGTGGGTGCAAAAGGAAGATTATGAAGGCATGGGTTCTGAGGAAGAATTTGAGAGAGGATCTGTTGGTGGCAATAGGCGTTATGGAGGTAGGTATAGAGGAGTTAGGAATAAGGAAGATGACTATTTAGGGAATATAAAGATGAAGATTCCATCCTTTCAGGGGAAGAATGATCCTGAAGCCTATCTTGAGTGGGAGAAGAAGGTTGAATTTGTGTTTGACTGCCACAACTATTTGGAAGCCAAAAAGGTAAAACTAGTTGCTATTGAATTTTCCAATTATGCTGTTGTTTGGTGGGATCAACTTTTGTTGAATAGGAGAAGGAATAAAGAGCCACCAATAGAAACTTGGGAAGAAATGAAAAGAGTGATGAAGAAGCGATTTGTACCCTCTAATTTTTATAGGGAGTTGTATAATAGGTTACAAAACCTTAAGCAGGGTAATAGGAGTGTAGAGGAGTACCACAAGGAGATGGAGCTGGCAATGATTAGGGTGAATGTGGAAGAGAACTGTGAGGCTACAATGGTAAGATTTTTTATAGGATTGAAAAAGGATATACAGAATGTGGTAGAGTTGCAAAACTATGTTGAGATGGAAGACATGGTACACATGGCCATTAAAATTGAGAACGAACTAAAGAGGAAGGGTAGTAGTACTCCTTGGTTTGATTCTAATGCAAGCTCATCCAGTTACAAATCAAAATACTGAAGAAGAAGGAGAAACAACCCATTTCAAAGCCAAAATCCGAGCAAAAACATGACATGACTAGCCCTAGAAACCAAGGTAAATCCGATTCCTCTACTTATAGAAATTGTGATATAAAATGTTTTAAATGCCAAGGCAGGGGTCACGTTGCTGGTCAATGTCTAAATGGACGTGTCATGATCATACGTGATAGGGAGTATGAAACTGAAGGAGAAAGTAAGAATGAAGAAATGCCACATTTGGAAGATATTAGTGATGAGGAACCCGCTGAGGGTAGACTAGTGGCTGTAATAAAGCATGCTTTGAGTGCACAGCTGAAAGAAAAGGTTGATTTGCAAAGTGAAAATATTTTCCGCATTCGTTGCTATATTGAGAATAACATTTGTAGTTTGATCATTGATGGGGGTGTATTCATTGTGGATAAATTGGGGCTTAAAACCACTAAACATATGAATCTTTATAAGTTATAGTGGTTGAATGATAGTAGAGAGACTAAGGTGGCTAGACAGGCTATGATTGCTTTTCACATTGGAAGGTATGAAGATGAAGTGTTGTGTGATGTCATACCAATGCAGGCTTGTCATGTATTGTTGGGAAGGCCATGGCAATTCGATAAAGAGCGTGATTCATGATGGCTTTTTGAATAAATATACACTTGCTCACCATGGCAAGAGTTACAGTCTTAAGCCCTTGATCCTAAAGAGGTTTATGAGGATCAAATGCAATGGCAACAATCTCGTCAGAAACACCAAGAGATGAGAGGCAAAAAGAGAGTGAGGGCATAAAAGAAAAAGAAAATAAAAAGGAGAGAAAGGCTGGAACGAGAGAGAGAGGCCAACTCGAAAGGGGATCAACTTGGGTGGTGAGAGAAAAGGAGAGTGCAGCCTTGCAAAAGGAGAGTTGTGTGGCTAGAGTGAGTGTTGTGAGGCGAGCATTGGTAATGAAACATCCCATGCTGTTGATGATTTACAAAGAAACTTGTTTGAATACTAACGAGTTACCTAACACTTTACCTAGTATTGTTGTATCTCTTTTGTAGGTTTATGAGGATGTCTTTCCTAAGGAAATCACTAGAGGATTGCCTCCAATCTGTAGAATAGAGCACCAGATCGACTTTGTACCCGGAGTTGTAATTCCAAATAAACCGGCTTATAGGAGCAATCCTGAAGAGACTAAGGAACTTCAAAGGCAGGTTCAAGAGCTGATGGAAAAAGGGTATGTGAGAGAGAGCATGAGTCCGTATGCAGTACTGGTAATTCTCGTGCCTAAGAAGGATGGGTCATGGAGGATGTGTGTTGATTGCTGAGCCATCAATAATATCACGGTAAACTATCGTCATCCCATTCCTCGCTTAGATGATATGTTGAATGAATTGCATGGCTCATGTGTGTTTTCTAAAATTGATCTAAAAAGCAGATATCATTAGATTAGGATGAAGGAAGGAGATGAGTGGAAAACCGCATTCAAAACAAAGTATGGTTTATATGAATGGTTAGTTATGCCCTTTGGTTTAACTAATGCACTAAGTACTTTTATGAGATTGATAAACCATATTTTGCATGCTTTCATTGGCAAGTTTGTGGTTGTCTATTTTGATGATATTCTAATCTATAGCATGAACTTGGAAGTCCATGTGAAACATTTGAAATTTGTTCTTGATGTGCTTCGAAAGGAAAGATTATTTGCTAACCTTAAGAAGTGCACTTTTTGCATAGACAGACTTGTATTTCTTGGCTTTGTTGTTAGTGCACAAGGAATACAGGTAGATGAAGAGAAGGTTCGTGCTATCTACGAGTGGCCTAGTTAACAAACGTGAGTCAAGTAAGAAGTTTTCATATACTAGCTAGCTTCTATAGGAGATTTATGAAGGACTTCAGTAGTATTGGGTGCAATTAATGAAGTTATCAAGAAGAATGTGGCTTCAAATGGGAAAGATCAGGAGAAAGCTTTCAAGCTAATAAAGGATAAGCTTACATGCTCCTTTACTTGCTTTGCCAGATTTTAATAAAACTTTTGAAATTGAATGTGATGCTTCAGGTTTAGGAATTGGAGCAGTACTGATGCAAGAAGGACGACCCATTGCATATTTTAGTGAAAAGCTAAGTGGGGCAGCCCTGAAGTACCCTACTTATGATAAGGAACTATATGCATTGATTAAAGCCTTGGAAACCTGGCAGCATTACCTATGGCTAAAGGAATTTGTGATTCATACTGATTTTAAATCCTTGAAGCATTTAAAGGGCTAGTAGAAATTGAACAAGAGGCATGCGCGTTAGATGGAGTATATCGAGACATTTCCTTGTGTCATTCGCTATAAGCAAGGTAAGGAAAATATTGTTGCTGATGCGCTTTCCCATAGGTATGTCTTAATCTCAACACTTGATGTTAAGTTACTTGGCTCTGAACATGTTAAAGAATTATATGCTATAGATCAAGATTTTGCTGAAACTTATGCAAATTGTGAAAAGACTGTCAATGGAAAATTCTTTAGACATGATCGTTATCTGTTTAGAGAAGATAAGTTGTGTATTCCAGATTGTTCAATAAGGGAATTGCTAGTGAGGGAAAGTCATAGTGGTGGATTGATGGGTCATTCTGGGGTAGCAAAGACTTTAACTGTTTTGCAGGAACATTTTTATTGGTCTCAGATGAAAAGAGATGTTGAGAGAGTTTGTGAGAAGTGTATTACTTGCAGGCAAGCTAAATCCCGTGTACAACCACATGGTTTGTACACTCCCTTACCCATTCTTAATAAGCCTTGGGTAGATCTTTTTTTGGATTTTGTGTTAGAATTGCCTAAGAGTAAGAATGGTAGGGATTTTGTATTTGTTGTAGTGGATCGGTTTTCTAAAATGGCACATTTTATTCCATGCAACTGTCACGCCCCAGCGGGTACCCTAAACGTGACAGCCCGCCATACACAATATTAAAACTTAAGAATGCCTACCTCAGTCACTCGAAAGCTTCCATATCGGTACAAGGCGTACATTCATAACAAAGGGAGACCGGTGGAGTAATACATTTTAAGATATTGGCAGCGGAACATACAAATTAACACTCAATATATTTCATTGAAATAAAAGTCTTACAGCTTCTAAGTGGCATTCCCCCGATAATTCTTAAAAACATGGATCTAAATACAACATAACTAAAGCTAGAAGATTTTAGAAGAAATCTACTCTATAACTTCAAAATAGATTGCCTCCAAAAGCTTCTCAAAATAAGGATTCTACCCGGAAAATCAAGGTGGTCTCGGGTGCAAAAGATAATCCTGTAATATCAAAAGTCTATAGGAGTATAAGCATGACTAGCTTAGTGAGATATTCCTTACGCAATAGTACTCATAACAACAATCAAACAAGTTTATTAATCAAGCATATGAATGCAACAACCATATGATCAAACATTACATACGACTATCCGGTTTCGTATATTGATTGATTTACCCCTCCATTGGTGGTTAGGGAATGCTTTGAACTGGGTCCCGAACAACCTCCTTTATGTTTGTGCGCGTCTTGGGGTTCCAACGAACCGTACTACTAGTCCTCGGGCCTTCCATGCCCAAAGCGATCGGTCCGGCTCCGCTACACCTTGAGGTCGTATTCCCCGAACGTCCTAACCCTCAAGATGTAGCTAGGCAGCTTACCTTTTCGGTCCTACGCTTAGGAGTAGTAGCAAAACTCCGAAATGATATTCTAAGTGATATGCATGGGCAATTTATTATATGAGGATTTCAATATGACATTAGATCATTTAAAGCGATCAAACAATATCTGCACACATAACAATACATACATGGAAACATTTCTATCAATCACAAATCGAGTTCTGATATACTTATCGTTCATTGATCGCACACAACGAATCACATACATAGTTCCCATAATATCCCACATGCATATCCATTTTCTTTTCCTAACATCTAGTGCTCTATTCTACAAGCACATGCGCGAATACATAAGCGTAAAGGAAACTCACTCGTCCATAGCGCTCGCTTTAGGAGTCGAAGTAATCCTTGAGGAAGACAAGATCGTGATCCTCGACGCCTAAACAAAAGAAATACCCAACATGAGTATTTCATCCAAGATCTATTCAAGTTCTATACTTCTTTTTTAAAGAATTCGTAAAAATCGTATGGGATGGGAATTCCAACTTAAAATGGCCATAACTTGCTCATTGTAACTCTGAATTTCGCATGTTATATACCGATTTCTGCCTACTCGAAAAGGTCTATCTATTTCTAAGGTTATTTTCATCAAAAGAAGTTATTTGGGTCTCGGAATAGAAGCGTACAGATTTGATACGAATTTTCCAAACTTCAAAACTAGAGTTTTCAAACTTTACTTTACCCAAGGGCTTTTGTACAAAGATATAGATATATAGTATGATTGAAAAATCCCTTGAATATATGTATATACATATACATATAATCTCATACTATATGCATGAATTTGGTGTTGTCTCAACCATGGTTTTGTAAAACAAATGTCTTGAAAGTGAGATAAGCTTAAGGCTTGAAAAGAATTTTATTTTTGAAAAATTTTCTAAGTTATCATAAATGAGTATTTCCTCCTTTTAACTCTATTCCTTCAAAAAGTTATTTTAATCTTTCAAGATTTCCATAAATTTATTTCTAGCGTTTTGGAAAACAATTCTTTTTAAATACTTTTATGGTTATTTCCACTTTTAAAAGAAATCATCTTATAAGTTATTTTTGAAAAACTTATCTTAGACTTTAGTGTTGGTGGAAAACTTTGACAATTGAATCTAAGAAATCCTTTGTTTAAGTCTAAAGAAACTTTCTTATTTATTTGAAAAGAGAATTTATATTAACTTTACTTTATGTATTTCTTGGTAAAAACCATATATTGTTACTATTTTTAGAAGAATATTTGTTTAAGATAAATTTCAAACCTTTAAGGAAAATAACTTCTTATGTGACAAAATTTATATTTAAAAAAAAGAGTTCTTATTCTTATTTTAAGAAAACTCATTTCTATTATGATTGAGACAATAACACATATTCATGCATGAATGAGAATATATATAACATAAAAGCTACATAAATAAAATAAGAGCATAAAAGTGAAGTCAAGTATTGGGAACCTTAGCTTCATCAAGGTATCCCGGGACTAAGAATAGACTAGTCCTCAAAGAAAAGAAAAGAAAAGCAAAGAAATAAAATTGTTTTGACTTGATATGGACAAGTCTAAGACTAGAAAGACTAGTCTTAATATTTGCATAAAACAAGTAAGTAAATAAATTGCAAGACTTGAAAATAAATAAATAACAAATGAGCTTATATGCTCTAAATAAATATACATACATAATATATACAATACTTTATATATGTTAGGTTGGAAACAAATAATAATAACAATAACAACATAATAGTAACATAAAGAAAACAAGAACATGAACAAAAACAAACATGAATAAATTGTTGCTTCTTTAACTCAATGAGTCTAAGAAACATACACTAAACTCATGTTAAGTTATATGAACATGATGAGTAAATAAGAGAAGTTTTACCTAAAGTTTATGTGTTGGTTGAAGAAGAAAAGAATGGGTTGTAGTATTATGTGGGAATGGATTTTCTAAGAAAAAGAGAGAACTTGTCACGCCCGAAGGGTACCCTAAACGTGGCAGTCCGCCGTACACAATATTAAAGCCTAAGAAATGATCACCTCAATCATGCGAAGGCTTCCATACTATGTACAAGGGTCTAACACATAAAGGAGACACATCGGAATGATACATTTTATGTTGATACAAATGAGTAACAATGTAAAGGAAATATACATTTACTATACTCCAAATACAAAACCATATACTTCAAGATACAATTCATCAAACTTCAACTACATAAAGCTATTACAAAGCAAATCGTAAAGCTTGGCTAAAAACTTCAAGCATTCTTATATCTTGCCGGAATCTCGAATTCATTCTCGGCTTCAACCATCTCAGTCCCCACTTAGCATTTTGGAATAACCTGCTCATTAAACATCTATTGGGTATAAGCTACACTAGCTTGTGAGATTCATTTCCACAATAATATACTCATTGTAAATATACAAACAAGTTTATTTAAACAATCATATGAATGCACAAACACGTGAGCATACAAGCATATGACCTTCCGGTAGCCATATGTGAATGGATTTACGCCCTCCATTCAGGGTTTGGGGTAGTTCATAAGTCATGCAACCACAGTTCCAATGTTGGTCCATAAGACATGCAACCATAGTCCCAATCTTAAGTGGGGTGGTCCATAAGACATGCAACCACAATTTTAATGTTGGTTCATAAGTCATGCAACCATAGTTTTCATTATTTGAATGGGGTGGTCCATAAGTCATGCAACCCTAGTCCCCTTCATTAACGACCCGCTGCCTCCCGATCATACTTTTGTTCCCACCAAAAGCATTCTCGTAATGCAATGTGACTCACTAAATGATATGCATGTATAGTTTATTTATAGAATTGTAGCAAGTTCATTATGCAAATTAAGAGCGATCATAGAGTATTTCAAACAATCCAAGTCTATACTAACTCATACAATATTATTTCAACAAGTCTCATCTCGATATACTTATCATTCATTCAACATGAAAAGTTCATTTCTCATCAACAATTTTATCTTTACCTAAATCTAGTGCTACTACAATTACAAGCACACTCAATGAGCATAATTACTCAGGAAATGAACTCACTCGGCCATTGGATCACCGGTCTTCTAGTAATAATCCGGTGGTAAAGAGTCAACGTTCACGGGTTCACCTAATCACATAAGAAATACTCTAATGAGTATTATACCATCTAAGGATACTAAAACTCTAAGAAAACTTAGCGAAATCAAAATTCGCGTCATTTTCGATGTCCCGATTTAAAATGGCCATAACTTGGTCATTTTAACTCGGAATCTCGCGAATTTTATATCGATTTCTATCTACTTCGGAAGAGCTTTTTAAATATGAAGTTTAAATCAAGTTTTGAAAATATCTAAGCCTCGGAATGAGGGATCAGATCTGTACAGCGGTTGTGTTGATTCCGAAAATGCGGTTTTCATGAATGCACTTGAGATTCCTACATGTAAAATGGAACTAAATGCCATGGTAATGATTTTCCCTATCATGAATGTCATGATATGAACTTAATGAGCCTAAGTTCTTATAACTTTTTAGACTTAAAGAATTTAAATGAACTTTTTCTAGAAAATCATTTCATGCTATTGTTTAACAAGTAAGATTACCACACTTGGTCACACTTACTTATTACAAGGATTTTCTTTGGGAAAACTCCATTTTGTTTAAAGAAATTTTGACCCTTATATTAGTTATATCCTAAGGCCTTTATTTCTTTAATAAAATCTTCATTTATAAACTTTTAAGTGGGTCTTTCACTAGGGTGGTTCCAAAAATCCGAATTTAGAAAATTTCATTTTCAAGTTGATTCCTTTAAGAAAAATGTATTTTATACTTAAAACTTTAAGTATTTTTTACCTATACCCTAAGGACTTCATTTATTTAAGAAAATACCATTTTTGAAGTTGGAAAAATAGTGTTTTGTAACCATCTATCCATTATTACGAATTTTGCCTACAAGACTTTTAGCTCAAAACTTCTATTGGACTTCACCTCTTGTTTTAAACATTTCCTTTGGTAGAAACCCATTTAAACTTATGAAAAATATCATCAAACACCATCAATCACCTAAAGGCTTCATTTTTCTTGTAAAATACATGTTTTGAAGTTGATAAAAGTGTTTTTAAAATAGGCCTTTAAAACCATACGAATTTGACTTTGAGTATTTCAAACAAAAACTTTTCCTTTTTGGTTTCATTAACTCATCTACCTATAGATCTACATACTAGCAAGTTATTACTCAAGACAAAAGCATTGATGACCATAAATGCACATAAACTCAACATAAAGATGAGATCTAGTATGTCTACATGAATGTGAGTAGTAAAATGGTAGATCTACTATATCAAATGCTTAAATAGGTTTTGAAAACATAAAAACTATATTTTTTATGAAAGTTCTTTTGTTCAAAATACCTTTTGATGAAAAATCATAAAGCTTATGACATGAAAGCTCCTTTAAATGCTAGATCCACTTGGTGATGGTTTGGTATTCTTGTTTTGATATTTCCTTGTCCCTAGCAAGAGCTCATGGGGACATTTAATTGAAATATCCAAGAATATCCTTGCCATAACAAGGATCCATGAGTAGAAGGAGTAGAAGCTCATTACTTAGAGTAAAATAGGAGATGAATGAAAGAAAAAGAAAGTTGTGTGTGTGTGTGTGTATGGGGTATGAAGGTCACGGCATAGAAGGAAAAATGAGAGGAAAAGGGAGCTTCTTTTACCTTTGAAAGTTTGGAAAAAGGAAAGAATGAAGAGAGAGAGAGAAAAAGTAGTTTATATAGCATATGAGATTAGGTTAAATGGGGTTAAAATAAAATAAAAAAAAATTGTAAAATGAAGCTTGTGGGGGGAACATTTCACGCCAACCAATGCTTGTGGAGGAAGGGAAAATTTTGATTTTTTTTTGATTGATTTGCTTTTGATTTGAATTATGTACAAATGTCATAAATTGTATTGATTTTAAGGGGACAAAAAGTATTTAGAAAAGAGGGTGATTTGAGTGATGGTAAGTGTTGAAATTGTAGAGTGTACAAATAGGTAGACTAGGTGGTATAGTGGTACTTTTTGAATAGTAGTGAATAGTTGACAAGACAATTTAATTTCCGGTAGTAATGAAATACGAATAAAAAGGCTATATGGGTCTCGGATGACCCGGAGTTGAAATTTTCTCAAAATCTGATCTTTTCTTGGTTTGAATATAATCAAGAACTATATTCAAAATTAATTTTGCTTATAAAAGTTTCTTATTTGGAAATCAAGGAAAAGCCAGATTTAGGGTTTCTAGGTCTTTCTCATAACGCTTTGAACTAAACCGGTTTAGGGTTTCATTTTCTGGTTTTCGAAGTTTACTCGATTACTAGGAATCTCGGGGTAAAAAAAAAATAATAATAATAATAAAATTGTGTAATGAAATAAAATGAATAGTGCAAAAGACTAATCACTTACCGATAGAAATGAAAATACGATAAAAAGGTTATCATTGTAACTTTTATAACCCGAAAAATTATATAACTGATATATTTAGAAATCTTATAAATTACGAGTCTAACGGTACTAGTGGATATTTTTGATATCTCGAGCCCCGGGACACGCTTTTCAAAGTCTGTATCCGAACGGGTTCGAAATAGGTCAAAAATTTACCAATCTGATAATTATAAAACGAACTTATATTACTATGAGTTATTCTATATATTTAAACTACATTTCGACCTCTAGGGTTAGGGGCACTAGATTGCCGGACTTACACTATTGTATTCCGTTAGGGTTTCCGGGTGATTTTCCGTTTAGACCTTTGCCAATTTGAAACTGATATTTATGTTTATATAACATATTTAATTTGAGAAATTTATTTAAATTTTTTTTTTGTAAGTATTTAATAACTCTTAATGTTTTTGGAATTCTTTAATTGGGTTTCATTTTCAAAAGTTAATCATTATTTACTTTTTAATAATTTGTTTTTGGGCTTTATATTACCCGATTTTACAAGCCGGAGCTAAATATGAAATTTTTCGTACGTCGTGGTTTTGAATTTGAAAACCACTGAGTTCTTATTTTATTGTTTAAAGATTTTCATTTTCTCAAGATTGAGAAGTTTTTTGAATCGTTCGTGATTTAGGACTTGTCAAAATTCGGTTTTAATTTGGAGTGATTTTAGGGTTTATTTTCGAAGTTCATTTTGCAATTATTTATTGAAATTTTCCGGGGCTTACAGAACTTGAGAGAGATGTTGGGAGAGGAATTTTGTGGAGTGATTTTGGGAGAGTTTTAGTATGAATTTTTGTTGTGTGAAAGAATGGAAGAGGAAGGGGGTATTTATAGATTTTTGGAGTGGAAATTTATGTGATTAAATTTAATTGAAATTGAAAATAAAATGATGGAAGAGGACAAAAGGGGCGCCGGTTTTGAGTGTATAGAGGGGGAGAAATAATTATTTTTGTTTATTTTGTATTAAAAGAAGTAATATGTAAGGTATGATGTGATTAAAGTTGTATGGGGAAGGTAAATTGTAAGGTATATGTATGGTAGAGTGTAAGAATAGAGTGTAAGAAAAAGTAGAGATGGGTGAATAGTAATGAATAGTAGAAAAGTACTATGAATAGTAGACTAGACAATTAAAATACCAGTAGTAAAGAAAATATGCGTAAAAGGCCTATATCTGTTATTTTTAGTTACTAAAAAATTCTAAAACTGATATTTTTGAAAACCTTATATTTTTACGAATCTATTGGTGTTGTCGGAATATTTTTGCTATCCGGTGCTCCGAGGCACGTTTTTCGAAAACTGATCCCGATCGGATTCGAAAGACATTAGAAAAATTTGAATCTGATATTTTTAGGCTTCCCTATGTTATTACGAACCGTTTTCCACAATTATTTCAATTTCGTTTTCTAGGGTTTAAGAACACGGGAGTGCCGGATCTAGATCCACTAGACTAATCGTATAACTAGGTTAACTTTAGGGTTTCGTTTCAACTTCCGGTTCTTAGGGTTTGCTAATACTATCGAAAAATCTAGGGGCTTACAACCTACCCTCCTTAAAAAAAGTTTTGTCCTCAAAACATGGCTATCGTACCTAATTCCTCAAAAAGATTCGGATATTTGCGTCAGATCTCATCATCGACTTCCCAAGTTGCCTCCTCATGGGTGTGATTCCTCCAGAGGACTTTGACATATTTGATCTCTTTGTTCCGAAGCTTTTGGACTTTTCTATCCAAAATCTGTACCGGGTCTTCCTCATAAGTGAGGTTCTCCTTTAGCAACACTGGCTCCAACTCTACTACTCGTTCCGGATCCTTACATGATTGCGTAAGACCGATACATGAAATACGTTGTGCACACCTGACAGGTTTGGCGGCAAGGCTAGGCGATAGGCTAGATCTGTAAGCCCCGGAAAATTTCAGAGATAATTCTACGATGAACTTTGAAAATAAACCCTAAAAATCACTCCAAATTAAAACCAAACTTTGAACGAGTCTTGTAACATAAACGAAAGTAAGAATCCATTAGTCTTGAGAAAATCTAATAATAAAATAAGGACTACAAAAGTCCTTAAGTCCAAAAACCATGACGTAAGATAAACTGCTTACCTAATCTATAATTCATAAAAAATGGGATAAAAATAAAACACAGTGATAATTTGCTAAAAAGCAAGTTAATCCATAACATGACAATTTGAAGGATCAGGAAATCACCAAAGGCCAATTCCATAACTAGGCTTTGGCACGATTAAGAAAACTTTATCTGCCAATAATAAAATATAGACTTTGGAAATTCCCCAAACGACCAGACTAATAATCCTAAGAGACGGAAATCACAATAAAGCCCTAACGATCAAATCAAACTCCAAGAATCATAGAACGAGTTAGAAATTGAAATCTCGTAATCTTAAGAAGGAAGAATTCAAGAAACAAAATAACAAATTAATAATCCTTAAGTTAACCAATTGTTCATAAAACCTTAAATCGAAGCAAAATAAATTCGAAAACAAAACACTATGAAGATCCTTTTTCAAAGCAAATTATAAAAATCAAGATTTCCCCAAAATCATTCCAAAAATCGATATTTGACTCAAACTCAAGAAAATCATATCGGTAACCATTACCGATATAACTCCGGATATAATAATTCAATTCAAGATTTCGAAAGCAGTAAGAGATATTAAATACTTATAAAAATAAAATTTAAAATAAATTTCTCAAACTAAATACGTTGTATAAACAGAAAATCTCAGTTTCCAATTTGGCAATATCTAAACCGGAAAGTCATCCGGAAACCCTAACCGGAATACAATAGTGTAAGTCCGGCAATCTAGCCCCTAACCCTAGGGCCGAGATGTAGTTTAATATATAGAATAACTAAGTTCGTTATAATTATCAGATTGGTAAATTTTTGACCTATTTGAACCCGTTCGGATACGACTTCGAAAAGCGTATCCCGGGGCTCGAGATATCAAAAATATACCATTAGTACCGTTAGACTCGTAATTCCACGAGATTTCTAAATATATCAGTTATATAATTTTTCGGGTTATAAAAGTTACAGTTATAACCTTTTTACCGTATTTTCATTTCTACCGGTAATTGATTATTCTTTTGCACTATTCATTTTATTTCATTACACAATTTTATTATTATTTTTTATATACCCGGATTTCCTAGTAATCAAGTAAACTTCGAAAACCAGAAAATGAAACCCTAAACCGGTTTAGTTCAAGCTTTGTGAGAAAGACTTAGAAACCCAAATTCCGGCTTTTCCACGGTTTCCAAATAAGAAACTTTTATAAGCAAAATTAATTTTGGATATAGTTCTTGATTATATTTCAAACCAAGAAAAGATCAGATTTTGAGAAAATTTCAATTCCGGGTCATCCCGAGACCCATTATAGAAAAGCGTGCCCCGGAAATAGAATTTCAAAAATTCACTTATGAGTACTCATTTGAATCGAAATAAAATAAGGATTTCAAAAATATATTTTTCATAATTTTCCGGTTATGAAAAATACAGTTATAGCCTTTTTATTCGTATTTCTTACTACCGGAAATTAAATTGTCTTGTCAACTATTCCTCACTATTCACAAGTACCACCTAGTCTACCTATTAGCACACTCTACAAATTCAACCCTTACCATCACTCAAATCACTCTTTTCTATAACTTTTGTCCCTTAACTTTCCTTACAATATAACTTACACATCAGTTAAATCAATCAATCAAAGTAAAAATTTTCAAACTTCTCCCTTCCTCCACAAGTGACCGGCGTGAATAGCCCCCTCCCATGCTCCATTTGCAATTTTTTTTCTCCATTTAACCTAATCTCATTCCATATATATACTACTTTTCTCTCTCTTCCTCATTCTTTCACTTTTCAATTTTACAAAGTAAAAAGCTCTCAAATCTCTCTCTTTTCCCTCTTGGCCGAAAGTTTAAGCCCCCCACACACACACACAACTTCCATTTCCTTTCATCTTCCATTTACTTCAAGTAAGTAACTTTTACTCCTTCCACTCATAGATCTTTGTTATGGCTAAGTGATTCTTGGATATTTCAACTAAATGTCCCCATGATCTTTTGGTAGGGACAATGAAATATCAAAACAAGAATACCGAACCATTACAAAGTAGATCTACATTTAAAGGAGCTTTCATGCCAAAAGCTTTATGTTTCTCCACAAAAAGTTTTAAACAAAAGATCTTTTATAAAAATATAGTTTTTATGTTTTCAAAACTCATTTAAGCATATGAAATATAGATCTATCATTTTACTCATATTCATGTAGGCATTTAAGTTCATTACTATTTTGTGTTTATGTGCATTAATAGTCTTTAATGCTTTTGTCTTTAGTAAATAACCTTCCTAGTATATAGATCTATGATTAGATAAGTTAATAAAGTCAAAAAGGAAAACACTTTTCAAGAAATGACTTGTGTAAATTCGGATGACTTTGGAAACCTAGGTAAAAACACTTTTATCAACTTCTAAACATATATTTTACAAGAGAAATGAAGCCTATAGGTAATAGATAATGTTTAGCAATATTTTTCATGATCTAAATGTGTTTTACTAAGAAAATGTTGAAAACAAGAGATGAAGTCTAAAAGAATTTAGAGTTAAAAGTCTTAACAACAAATTCGTAATAATGGATAGATGGCTAGAAAACACTATTTTTCCAACTTCAAAAATGGTATTTTCTTAAATAAATGAGTCCTTAGGTATAGGTATAATAAATACTTAAAGTTTTAAGTATAGAATACATTTTTCCTAAAGAAATCAACTTGAAAATGGACTTTACTAAATTCGGATTTTTGGAAACCCCTAGTAAAGACCCACTTAAAAGTTTATAAATGAAGATTTTATTTAAGAAATAAAGGCCTTAGGATATAACTAATATGAGGGTCAAAATTCTTTAAGCAAAATAGAGTTTTCCTAAAAGAAAATCCTTGTAATATGTAGGTGTGACTAAGTGTAGTAAACTCACTTGTTAAACATTAATATGAAATGGTTTTCTAAGAAAAGTTTATGTAAATTCTTTAAACCTAAAGAGCTATAAGAACTTAGGCTCATTAGAGTTCATATCATGACATTCATGATAGGGAAAATCATTACCATTGCATTTAGTTTCATTTTACACTTAGGAATCTCAAGTGCATTCATGAAAACCGCATTTTCGGAATCTATGTTACCGCTGTACAGATCTGATCCCTCATTTCCGAGGCTTAGATATTTTCAAAACTTGATTTAAACTTCATATTTAGAAAGCTCTTCCGAAGTAGATAGAAATCGATATAAAATTTGCGAGATTCCGAGTTAAAATGACCAAGTTATGGCCGTTTTAAGTTGGAATTCCCGCTTAGGACGCGAATTACGAATTTGATAAGTTCGTATGAAGTCGTTGGATTAGTTTGAGTTGAAATACTTATTAGAGTATTTCTTCCTTTTTAGGTTATCCCGAGTTCGACGATTCCCTACCACCGGATTATTATTACTAGAAGACCGGTGATCCAATGGCCGAGTGAGTTTTCTCCTTGTTTTGTTACCTTGATTGTGCTTGTAGTTAGTTGCATTAGAATTATAGGAACAAGATAAAAATCGATATGAATGGGGATGGGATATATGATGAGACTGTGATGAATGTATGCCAAAGAATACTAAAGCATATCGAAACCACGATTTGATTGGATAACTGCGTTCATATTATTTCTGTTATATGTTGATATTGGTTGGTCACTCTAAAGAATGTATAAATATTTTGACCTAAGCAAAAATTAAATTGATCATGCATCGCATCGGACATATTGCATTTGGTAGCATGCTACTCCTACGCAGGTCGATCGGTATGGTCCGTTGTTGCCTCGTTTGATAACGAGCCCGGTGCCAGAGCTCATTCAGGGTACTAAGGCGCATGTGGATGCATCCTTGGATGAGCCTAGCCGAGTCGAGTGCTAAGAGGAGGGCTTGGGGACTAGATGCGGTCGTGTAGACTCAATACCATTCCTAACCCAAGATACGGAGGGCGTAAATCCGTTCTGTGTGTGGGTTCCGGTTACCCATGCATAATTGCTTGCTCACGTGTTTGTTCATGCATAGCATATGATTGATTAATAACTTGTTTGTTATGGTACGGAATTAAGGGAATTCTCACTAAGCTAGTGTAGCTTATACCCCAATAGTTGTTTAAATGAGCAGGTTATTCCAAGAATGCTAAGTGGGGACCGAGATGGTTGAAGTCGAGAATGACTTCGGGATTCCGGCAAGATATAAGAATGCTTGAAGTTTTTGGCTAAGCTTTACGATTTGCCTTGTAATAGTTTTATGTAGTGAAGTCTTGGGATAAATGTAATTGAAGTTTGATGATTTATTTTGAAGTATAGTGTTTTGTATTTGGAGTATAGTGGATTGTATTTCCTTTACATTGTTACTCAATTGTATCAACATAAAACGTATCATTCCGATGTGTCTCCTTATGTGTTAGACGCCTTGTACATAGTATGGAAGCCTTCGCGTGACTGAGGTGGTCATTCTTAGGCTTTAATATTGTGTACGGCGGACTGCCACGTTTAGGGTACCCTTCGGGGCGTGACG